>PVJI01004595.1:0-106427 GCA_004026765.1 Micronycteris hirsuta | reverse complement strand
GGGCGGAGATGCTGACAAAGAGGTGAGTCGACAGAGGTGGGATGGAGCTGACAACACGAGATTTCATCACGCTACTCAGAATGGCAGGCAATTTAGAATTTAGGAATTATTTCTGGAATTTTCCATTTAATATTTTCTGACCATGGTTGACTGCAGGTGACTGACACTTCTGAAAGAAAACCATGGGTGGGGGTGGGGTGGGGTGGCCACTGCAGTCATCAGTGAAATGTAAACTCAAAGCACCACGGACTACCACCACCTACCCAACAAAGTTGTCTCTTTTTTATTTTTCTTTCTTAAAAGATTTTATTTATTTATTTTTAGAGAGGGGGAAGGGAAGGAGAGAGAGAGATATCAATGTGTGGGTGCCTCTCACGTGCCCCCTACTGGGGACCTGGCCTGCAACCCAGGCATGTGCCCGGACTGGGAATTGAACTGGTGACCCTTTGGTTCTCAGCCCGAGCTTAATCCATTGAGCTACACCAAAATTGTTAAGAAAAAAGAAGGAAAACATTATGTGCTGACATGGACGTGGAGGAATAGAAATTCTTGTATACTTCTTGTAGGAGAATAAATTGGTATGACCACGATGGAAAACAGGCAGTTATTACTAATGTTGAATGTGTGCGTATCCTGTGACCCAGCAAATACATTCCTAGCTACATTCCCAGTGGAAATGTGTGACATGTTCTTCTTCAAAAGACATGCATTAGAATGCTCCTTGGCAATAGTACTTGTAATAGACACAAATGGGAAACTATCCATATGATCATCAACAATAAAATGACTAAACTGTGATTTATTTAGTCACACGGAGGAATACTATATAGCAGTGAGAATGATCTACAACTACTCACAAAAACATAGATAAATCTCTCAAACATAAAGCTGAGCAATAGGAGCCAGAAACAAAGAGCATACATTTTATTTATGAAAGTGTACGCACAAGCAGGACTAACCTGTGCCCTTAGTCAGGAGCGCGGTTGCCATGGGGAGGTTAGGGACTGGAAGGGCGAACAGGACCTGTGAAGTGCTGTAAATGTTCTGTTCCTCCATCTGGGTGACACTGCCCTTGCTCTGCTCATCCTCTTTCATTACGTGATTTTTGTCTCATAACTGTCTTTGGTGGAATATTTTTCATCAGAATGCCTGGACAGAACTCAATTTCTGCTTATGTAATTATTCAGTTTGCTTTCTTCTTTAAAATTAAAAAAAAAAAAAATAAAATCCTCCCCTGAGTATGTGTATATTGGTTTGAGAGAGAGATAGAGAGAGAAACATTGATTGGTTGCCTCCTGTACGTGCCCCAAAGGGGATTGAACCTGCAACTTAGATGTGTGCCCTGTCCAGGAATCGAACCCGTAACATTTTGGTGCATGGGACAACACTCTAACCAACTTAGCCACCTGGCCAGGGCTCAGTTTTCTTTCAGTATACACATTTATCATTATGCTTTATAGAGGTTCTACAAAATGCCTACCTCTCAGGACTGGCTTTTCTCCCCAGGTGGCTCTGCAGCTTTCTGATATCTCCAATAAGAGTTCTGTGTTCTCTGTCCATCTGCCTTCCTTCTGCATGGTCACTATCCTGCCTTATTTGTGATGTTGTTCTGCCTTCGCATTTCCGCTATTGTACTGATGAAGGAAGAGGGAGAGATTGCCTTTAATAGAAAGAGTAATTTTCTGATTGGGGCAAAATCATGATCTTACTGTATGTCTTGTATAATTTAAAATTTCACTGAATAACTGCTTGGTACCGTCTACCTAGGGATGACAGTGCCACATCCAACCAACCTCTTTTGTGGCAATGGATTCGTCATGCTCGATGCCACTAAACATTAAACTAAGCAAACTGTGTACTCTTCCCTAGTATTTCCCACTCACCAAACATTTATGATTATACACTTGGCTTCCCAAAGCTTTCTAATAGGCAGAGAATATGACTAGGTTGATACCAAGTTCTGATCCATTTGAGTTTTGCTTTAAATTGATGAGTAGGTAATCTTTAGGTGTATATTAGAAATCGTTCTACATGCATCATGCTAACTCTGGGACATCAAAAACAGCAAGTTTCCGGGCCTGCCCAGCTGGGCTGTGTTGCTGTTATCAAGGTCACCCTACAGCTCATGATTTTACTCCAGACAGAACCTACACTCAGACGAACGCATTCAGATACTCACTGGGTCAACGCATATTCTGCTGTGGAAATGGAGCTAAGATTCTCAGTGCCTTCCCAGCAAAGGGAATTTAGAAAACAGGAATTTAGGTGTCCAATAGTTTTAATAAATACACTTGAGAGAAATTCTACTTTGCGATAAATGTGGACAACTGCCACAGCAGCATATTTTCTTTCCATCCCTCTGCTGTTTCTGTACAGAGAAAAATGTCAATGAGCAGACTCATCCTAGAGCAACTTGTCTAGATTTGCTCCTCACCTCTTCTGCACAACAGCTTCCAAAGAAAGCTTCCTCGGTTTCCTACCATGCATTTTTATCACAATGCAAGGGGCGAGTAGCAGCATGTCAAATCTGCTCTCTGGAGAGAGTTGTTGTTGTTATTATTATTATTTATTTATTTTGTCTTTCCCTGTGTTTCAACCCCCCTTTGGGTACTCTCCAGTGTATATACTGAGATTGTCAATCATCACCCCCAACTAAAGGTCTCTACCCAGGATGTTCTCCACAACCTGCCAGCTTGAGGGAGAGGCATTGAGAAGCCCAGGCGTGTAGACTGGTGTCTCGCCCCAGCCTGCCGCAGCTGACAGAGCGCCACAGAGTGTAAGGCCGGGCTGAGGCAACGGCAGGTCCTCTAAATGAGGATGGAGGACCTGCTGTACATGGTACAACTGGGCTCGGGGGAGCCACATAATTAGTACAAACACCGTGGAGACACTTCTCCAGCTCTGTTTATTTTGTACATAAACCGAGCTTCAGTTCCATTAGGTTCAACAAACACTTGTTAAACATCTGTGCTGTGTAAGATCATGTCCAAGGCACAGGGCAATAAAGATGAGTAACACGCGATGGGGACTCACTGTCGTACTCTTTTATGGCTTTATAGCTCCCCGAGCACTTTACATGCGGTCATCTCGGCTAACATGGTGAAATGAATCAGTGCATACACTGGTACTGCATTTCCATTTTACACAGGGGGAAGCCGATAATCTGGAAGACCAGGTCGCTTACCCAAAATCATACATACAGTTAATATATGAACGTTTCAGCACCAGGACCCAAAGATTAGATTATTTATTCAATGCTTTTTAAAAAAAAATACATTGCCACTTGACATATAATTAAAGGATGTTTCAGACAGTTTGTATGTGCCAGGAAAGAAATACTACTTTCTTTTTTCCCAGTTCCTTTTTTCCCTGACAGTTCTTTATTGTGAGTGCCATGGATAAAATGAGCCAGAGGGTTCATATTATCATTACTTAATTCTGAGACTTAACTTCATCCCTGACCATTCAAATGGTTTCTCCCAGGTTATATTTTTATTTGCAACAATTCACTCTGTTGAATTAGATACTTGGTCAGTAAGAAATGAGTATGATCTGAGCTTCTGCTTGTATTGGAATTTTTAAATACCCAAGGTATATTTTCTGTTGCAAATATTTTGGTTCTTGGTTATATATCCTATAATTATTTCATATGAGACTACAAATTCCTAGAGGAGAGCAACCCTATCATGGCTCTGGGAACGTGGCCAGGACTAACAGTATTCGTTGAATGGAATTTAAATTATGGCTGACCCTACTTCTCCCTAATAGGGAGCATTAGAGCTAATCACTTGGTATGAGATTAGAGTGAGACAGACTTCGGTAAGAGATCTGGTTCTACCTCTAATCTTGGGCAAGTTATAGAAACCCACTAAGCCCCACCACCCTCATTAGAAGAATGGGGATGTTAATGGCCATCTCTTTGAACCCTTGTAAGAATTAAATGATGTCCTGGCTGGTGTGGCTCAGTGGATTGAGCTCTGGCCTGTGGACCGAAAGGTTGCCGGTTCAATTCCCAGTCAGGGCACAGGCTTGGGTTGCTGGCCAGGTTCCCAGCTGGGGACGTGAGAGAGGCAACTGATTGCTGTTTCTCTCGAACATCACATTTCTCTCCCTCTCTTTCTCCTACCTTTCCCCTCTCTCTAAAAGTAAATAAAATCTTTTTTAAAAAAGAATTAAATAAGAATGCTGGTATATAGTGAGAATGCAATAAGTGTTGGGTCTTGTTTCCAAGTCCACTTTCCTGGGTCTTCCCAGAGGTCCTCTACCTTCTCCTATATGAAGGCAAGGTTTATTTCCACTGTCACAAACTGGAAGAAAGGTCAGAGTTCCAGAGCAAATCACACATGGAACACCTTCTACAGAAGGCCTTATAGTTGCTGAAAATAACTAAGTAAGTATTTGCAATGGTCCTGGCATATCATTGAGTTTATTATTGTTTCTTTCGATTTTATTTTATTTGATGTTAATGTGGGCTAGTCATTAATGATGGCTTCAAATCAGACATGTCTTTGAATAATCAGCTATCACCTTTACAAAGTTATTTTAAATTAATTACTGTTACAGGAAAGCATATTATTTTTAAGGACTTAAAATACGAGTCTGAATGCTGCATATAGTTCTTTGAGCTGGTTTTGTTAAATATTATCTGTATTTATCAGAAGATAAAATTAGCCTCAGTTTTGAGAGATATAATAGCGTTTAGGAATTCAATTAGAAGATCCCTTCAGGCTAATGATGATAAAACTGAAAATTAGAGTGCTTACCATTTATGACCAAAATCTCAATAAGTGACTATAATGCTAGAGGCATGGCTTTGACGTGCTGAATTTTATAAAGCAAATTTTCCTCTGCTTATTTCATTCTGAAGGCTGAGGATTTCAGAGCATTTAAAAAAAAGAAAGGTCTGCTTGTTTCTCTCATTGCATAATTATGACAAAGAGAAAATCATCTTTTTGCAAACTTCTCAGGTTTCTCACTGCAATGAATTTATTCTTTGAGCAGAAAAAATGTGATTTATCAGTAAGATGAATGGCATTGTCTGGTTCTTTACATTTTGTTCTATATCTCCCAATTTTCCTACAGTAAACACAGGATTTTTAGGATTAGAAGAAAAGACTTTCAGTTTTTTAAATTTTTGTTTCTCATCGAACAACAAATGGTGGTGTGGGGCAGAGGACCATGCTAGACAAAGGCTAGTCTAACAATGTGTTGTGGGAGGGAATTCACAGACGCTGGGAGGGGATCCCAACCAAGCACGCTGAGTTCCAAGCCTGGGAATGTGGACAGCTGGCCACTGGCAAGACTCGTGCGGCTAGTGTAGCTTCATGGCACCTGTGATTCTCAGACTAAAGAGCAGTGCCCAGCACACAGTAGATGTTCAGTAAATATTTGCCAAATAAATGACTATTGCGAAGAGGGAACAGCAATCACTGTACCTCAGGTCAGGGGAAATCAGAGTTTCTTCCTGCCTGAGAAGTCGGAAGAGGCTTTTACCCTCTGAAATGACAGCTGCGGAATATTAAGTGGGAATCACAATAAAGCAGAAACATCGTTGCACTTGACTTAGTCATTGGTAACTTTAAACAGCTGTAAGTTCTCATTGTGATTTTTCTTACCACAAAAGTATTGCAGAAAATAGAAAATACAGATAAACAAAGAGAAGAAAAATTTAAAAGCACTGTTATGATGTAGGTATGTACTCTTTCAGATGATCTTCTATGCATATAATACATATATGAAGTCTGTCCAGAAGGTATGCAACCATGTAATATGAAAAATAGAGACATTTATTGAAGGAGATACAAGATACAAGAAACACTGTACACAGGACAGTGACACTTCAGCCCCCTTCAAAGTAGGCACCTTGGGACCTCACACAGTTCTTCCAGTTGCCACCAGCTGCCCTGTTGTATTTTCCTAAATCTCATCAATGGTCTGAAATCTCTTCCCTTTCAAAAGTGATTTTAGTTTTGGGAAAAGCCAGAAGTTGCAGGGTGCCAACTCTGGACTGTAGGGCGGCTGCATCACCTGAGTGATTTGACGTTTCACCAAAACCTCTGCATGAGGCGTGATGCATAAGTGGGCACATTCTTGTGATAAAGCTGCCAATCACCAGTTGCCCATAGTTGTGGCCTTCTGAATCATCCAAATAGTTTCTGTGGAAGGATGTTCAAGTTGAACACAAAATTTTTGCAAAATCTGATGCAGATTTATTGCCCTACTTGCTCAGTCATTTTGAATGTGATGGCCACACAGCACACATGCTCACTCAGCAGCATCTACCGCCCACTGACTAGTACAGTGAAGTCGTCATTGTTCACACATGCACATTCCACTCTCCTTGGCTGCCAGGTTATATCAATGTCGTGCAAACCATTCTCATTATATTAATAATGGCTGGAATTTTGGGGGGCAGGTCTTGGTATGTTTTCTTTCACAACAGTTGGAATAGTAGCTGTTTGTAACTTTTATCTATGTCACCAGATATTTCTCT
The DNA here is from genome assembly GCA_004026765.1 of Micronycteris hirsuta. NCBI lineage: Eukaryota > Metazoa > Chordata > Mammalia > Chiroptera > Phyllostomidae > Micronycteris > Micronycteris hirsuta. The sequence goes on along the minus strand of PVJI01004595.1, from coordinate 99,934 downwards.
GACATGTTATTTTTAAAGACAATATAGTACGATACCAGATGGATGTACACTAATTTATTCACCCACATCCCTGTGTAACATATTTTTTTTGGTTAGAAATAATGCTGCAGTGAATGTGTACTACCCCATCATAATCAAATATTTAGTGGATATCTCAATGAAAGAGTGATATCTCAACTAGAGAGATATCGTTGATACTATACAACACTATACTATAGAGTGATATCTCAGCTATAGAGAACCTGTCCCAAGTCACTTTTCCTGACGCGGCAGGGGGAGACACCACTCCCTGGGAGGAGGAGGAGCCACCCCGCCCAGGGCAGCGGTGACTGAGCCCGCGGAGGAATTCACAGGCCGGCACCAGCGGCCGGTGCCTGAGCTCTAGCACTGTGTGCTCCTGGGCCTAGGTGGCAGCAGCAGGCCCGGCGTTACCCGGAAGTCAAATGAACTTTCTGACGCTGAAGGGAACTTAAGAAATCATTAATTATTATATTCTTAATTGTTTCTTGGGGTTTATGGATAGATTAAAGGTTGTTGATGTTTTTTTTTTTTTTTTAATCAAGACTAGAGCTTAGATCTCCTCATCTCATGAAAGTGCCAGGTTTTTGTAATCACAGGGTTTAATACTTTTAGAATTGAAGACTCTGGGTAAATGGGACTTTGGGCCAAGACTGACAACAATAGGGCAGATGCCCCACATTCTAAGCTCAAGTGTAGCTAATCCAAACACACAGGCCTTTCAAAGGGATGATCCCGACTGGCTGTACAACCTGTAGCCAGAGAAGCCCACCCAGACCTTGAAAACATCATGCCCAGTGAAAGAAGTTAGCACAAAGGCCACATGTTGTGTGATTCCACTTATATGAAATGCCCAGAATAGGCAGATCCATAGTGACAGAAAGTAGGTTATTGGTGGCCAGGGGCTGGAGTGGAGGGTGGGAGTGGCTGCTTGATGAGTACAGGGCTTCTTTGGGGGACGATGAAATTATTCTGGAATTAGAATTATTGCACATTAAGGTAAGTATATTAAAATCACTGAATAGTATACTTTTAAATGATCAAATGGTGAATTTTATCTCAACTAAATGTTTTATTTTATTATTAATTTATTTTTCCTTTTTATTGAATTTATTGGGGTAAGTTTCTCTTGGAAAACAACCTATCACTGAAGTCCTCAACCCTGCCCCCCCTCCTTCCATTTCTAGTCTAGGGAGCTTCCAGAGAACCGAGCTACAAACTGCCACGTGCTTCCTGGAGTCCAGAGAGCCCAGGGGCTGGAGCTTGGGTCTCTGTACAGTGGGAAACACAGTGCCAGGTAAGAGGGGGTTCTACCACCCATCCCGGGCAATTTAGTAAATCACCTGAAGCCGGCCAGAAGAAGAAGGGGCTTTTGCAGGGGCAGAGGGGGCAAAGGTATGTGTTTCCTATGGGCCAAGGCTCCTGTCACATTGCAAAAACCCTACCAAGAGTGCCATGCCCAGGGCAGGACACCTCAATAGAGAGCTCTAGGGGACAGTCAGCCTCCTGCAGAGCCGGAGGACCCAGTGAGCTCTGTCTCTGAAGAGCTCCGATGCACCCCCAGGTTCAAAAGGAGGCAACGTTCGATCTGCTGGTGTCCTGGCTCCCCCGATGATGGGCGCTGGCTACAGTCGTGTGAGACTTGGCATAGGAAGCCCTTCACAGGACATCAGTGCTATTAAAGAGTTCATTAGTACGAAAAATGACTCCAGGTTATCAAGCTAGTGCTGCCACAATTTCTTGTCTCAGATTTCTAACTTCTTAACTTTTGGATTGCAACCTAAGAAATTTTGGAAATCACAGGGCCAGAAGAACACCAGAGATTTAATCTACTTAAATACCCTGCTCCCAGGTGGGTGTTACTTCCAAACTCAGCGCCCCAGATTCAGAATCATGTGAAATGCCAATCCACTTTCTACTATCTGTTGGAGTCATTACTGAATAGTCAAAAATATCAACAGATTGCCTGGACCAGTGTGGCTCGGTCGGTTGGGCACTGTCCCACAGAGTAAGAGGTTGCCGGTTCGATTCCTGGTCAGGTCACGGGCCTGGGCTGTGAGTTCGGACTGTGGATGGGGCGCATACGAGAGGCAACCAATTGATGATTTTCTCTCACGTCAGCTTTTCTCTCCCTTTCTCCCTCCCTTCCTCTCTCTCTAAAAATTAATAGTCTTTGAAAAAATATCAATAGACTGTGCCATGTGGGAAAGGCCAGAGGAATATCTATCTGTCCTATTTTAAACTCCTGGGAAGGCAACTCAACCATCTGTCTCGGCAATCCGTTCCAGGCTGGAACCACCCTGTCAGAGATGTCTTTCTTCTGTTTAATCTAAATCCTTCCAATGGAGCCTCAAGCTAAACTAGTCTCATTCCATTTCAAATAATTTGGAATACTGTTACCATCTGGGTGACAGGATTATACAATGTCACAGGGTTATGGTGAGCAGTTCATGAAATAATGCACCTAGAACACGGAGCTCCGTCTCTGGCACAGTGTTATGGCCCAATACCTATTGACTCCCACATTGCTTTATGCGAGGACTCAGTCACAACTGGCATAAACACAAGCAAAACCGAGGAAGCCAAACGAAGGGAGGGGTGGAGAATGTGATTAAAAAGGAAGTATAGAGTGCAGGGACCTCCAGGACTACCGGATCCAGGACTGCAATAATTTGGCGGGTTCCTCTTTCCCTCTCCCCACCGGTGCTCACACCAGCGTCTGGCGTGCAGCAGGCAGGATGGCAACCAGCAGACTCAGGTGGGGTAAGCCTTGACTACGTTCCCCATTTATAAGTTCATTCATCAAAAGTTTCCAATGCCAAGCAATTGTCAAGCAGGGTTGCAGGAGCTAAGAAAAGAACAGTGACTAAGACAAAATTTCTGCCCTTGTGGAATTCACTTCTAGTTGAGAGTGGGCCGCGTAGAAGAAGGTGAAGGGATGCCAGAAAGATAAAAAGTTATCCTCCACAAAATAAGGTGACACCTTACACCATTATTAAGGTTAACTCTTAGCTTTCCCTTTTCCAAGCTAAGTGAACCAACCCATCCCTTTCACAACTCCTTTCTCCTTGGCAAATGTGCAGAATCCAAAAATCAGGTATTTAAATACAGAAATAAAGTTGTCTGTGGATTTTGAGTGTGTCTAGTTTATTTATACTGCATAATCTTTGCATGATATTTCTGAGATGTGCCTGCAGCTATAATAACAGAACCTGTTTCCATTTTGAAAGTCACTTATTCTTTTCAGGCTATTTTTGTATTAAATACAGGTCTTTCGTCCACCTTCAAGGGTCTCCTTTGAATAGGATGATGGTTACTTGGAAAAACACTGCAAAAATTTATTAGTCACTTAAAAATTATTCCTCTGAGTAAAAAACTTTAATTCTATTTCTCTGTTAACCATTTTAACTGTGAAAACGAAGCTTAGAGACCCAATTTTTTGAGGCCCCCAGGAAGTGTTGCCTGACTTTAGAAAAATCACGACCTCTGCTTCGCCCCTGGGAGCTCCGGGGCAGGAATGCGTTTGGGAAGTATTTCAGGCTGTGTAAAATCCTTTTAGGGTAGCATTCAACTTTTCAGGAAACTGAAACACAGTGGAATCAAGCTGCTCTCACCTGAAAAACCTTGATTTACCAGTGCTGTTCCAGATTAATCACACAAACAGGCTAACTAAATTTACAGTGCACACAATTCCCTTTAAAATATGGCCCTGGAGGCCCGGGCTCCCGCGGGAATCCGTTCACGGACATTGTAGGGACCAACTCGCCTTGAATGCAGGCTGCTCAAGTGTGTGCGTGTGTGTCTGGGGGGGGGGGGGGTTATTGATTGTCGCCACCATCTTTTAGTCTACATGAAGTAATATGACAAGTCATACGCCCTGCTCATAATTGTTTTATCAATTGGTCCTCTTTTCAGTCTTCCCATCTCTTTTGCTTTGTTTAGTATCTCTTGTCAAGACAGTAATTTATTTCTTTTTAATCCGGATAAAATAGGCAAATGGGCCATTTGGCTCAGTCGAATCCCATCGTTAAACATCACCTCGGAATTAAACAAAAATAGATTTTTAATTTAAACGTTTGTCAGCCCTACGCCTTCCACCTCCTAGGTTTACTTTTTATTTTATTTTATTTTATTGGGCTTGCACCTCTCCTTGCCTGCTGGACCAAAGCGCGCTGGAATCGGGCGGCCCGGGCCCCCCGCGTCTCGGGAAGGGACGAGGAGTCCCGGAGCAGCGACGCTGGGATCAGTCCCTGACCAGAGCAAGCCGGATGTTTTTTAAAGCTTAATGCCCTTATCTTTGCATTCCAGCCAGAAGGTCCGCTCCAGACCTTCTTTCCGCCGCTCAAGCTTCGCGAACTGGCCACCACCCCTGCTGCCGCCTCCCGAGGGAGGAAAGGGATAGAACTTTTCCAGGCAGGCTGGGAGCGTCCCCGCCGCGCCGCTCCCCCCACCCCCCAGGCCCTCCAGTAGATTCCCGGTGAACTACAGGGAACGTGCCTGGTCTCCCTGCCCCCCACCTCCCCACATGTGGGCGGAGACCGAAGGCTGCTTCGGTGTTTATTTTGTAACCCTTAAAGCCCACCGCACTCGGCGCCGTGGAAACCTGCCGGGCTCAGAGAAAGGCACCAGAGGTCGGGGAGTGCTGCGGGCCTGGCGGCCGCGACTAACACGGTTTCCCAGGCTGCGACCTCTCCCACTCTGGCTGGGTGTGTCCCCCTTAATCTTGCAACACCCCACCATCCCCCGGGTTTGCATTAAACAAACGGACGCAACTGGCGGGAGTGGGTGAGCGCGTCCCCACCCGGGGGACCCCCGCCCCGCCCGGCGCGCCCACCCGTGCGCCCGCGCTCCGTCCAGGAAGAGCCGGAGCAGGGAGGCTGCGGGACCGCGGGGTGGGCGTCTGCTGCCGCGCCTATTGGCTGTGCTGTGGCCCCTTCCCGCGCCGCGGTGCCCCCCCACTTGCCCAGCCCTCGGCCTCGGAGCCGGTTCCCGCAGGGGGGGAGGGAGCTCATGGGCGGGCCCAGCCTTCCCGCTCCGCACCGACCCGCAGCGCGCGGGGATAAAACCCGGGTGGCAGCTCGCGGGAACCAAGGGTCCAGCAGCCTCCGGAGCGCGGAGAGGCGGGGCCGGGTCCCTCCGGCTGCCCGCGCCCCCGCCCCTCGCACCGGGCTTCGGGAGCTGGGCTCCCGGCGCGCGGGCACCAGACGGCCAGGGCGCCGGGACGGTTACCTTCCCTGGGCGAAGAGGAGAGCCCGGGAGAACTCACCGGAGCCGGCGGAGACGCTTCCTGCGCCCGGGGCTGCTGCTGCTGCTGCTGCTGCCGCCGCCGCGGCTCCTTAAAACTCCCAAAGTTGAGAGCCAGCGAGAGGCTGCCGCCCGCCGGGAGCAAGAGGGAAAGGAACTCGGGAGATGCGGGAGTGACAGACGGACGCTCAGACCTTCCGAAGGCATCACCGTCGGCCGTCTGTCCCGAGTCCGTGAGGCTTCGCAGCCCTGTGAGTGGAGTTCTGGACGGTGGCTTGCTAAGTATTTCCGCTGAATTGTTTATAGCATGCGTTTGTGTATCTTTGCGTCTGTTGGAGGGAGTTAAAAAAAAAAAAGCAGGATGCACCTAAAAAAATATTGTATTCCTGATGTTGAGACGATTGTATTTATAGATTGTGTGGCTGTAAATGCCCGTCAGCGGGAGTAACCCAGGAAAAATTGCACAGCAGCAAAGAAGCAACATAGGCTTTTTTTACAGTGTGAAATTAAACCTCTGTTTCCAAAGTTACTAGAAAGAAAGATGTGACTCTTAAGGGTTAATTGGTGGTAGTTAACTTTGCTTGGCTTCTTTTGTTTGCTTTTTTTTTTTCACCCCTCTTTAAATATTGATTGTGTACCAGATTCCCCGGTGGGAGGCCGTGCTGGTGGCAACGACGCCTGGAAGGGACCGCGAAGGCCACCACGATGTCGTTGCGGCTGCACGCGCCGCCCGCGCTGCCCGGCGCCGTGCGGCCCGGCTGCCGCGGCCTGCTGTGTCTGCTGGCCGTCACCGCGGCCGTGAGCCCCGGCGCCTCCGGCGTGTGCCCCGCCGCCTGCATCTGCGCCACCGACGTCGTCAGCTGCACCAACAAGAACCTGTCCAAGGTGCCTGGGAACCTTTTCCGACTGATTAAGAGGCTGGATCTGAGTTATAACAGGATTGGGCTCCTGGATTCGGAGTGGATTCCGGTGTCGTTTGGGAAGCTGAACACCCTCATTATTCGCCATAACAACATCACCAGCGTTTCCGCGGGCAGTTTCTCCGCAACGCCGAATTTGAAGTGTCTTGACTTGTCCTCCAATAGGCTGAAGACGGTGAGAAGCGCCGTGTTCCAAGAGCTGAAGGCCCTGGAAGTGCTCCTGCTGTACAACAACCACATCTCCCACCTCGACCCCTCGGCGTTCGGCGGGCTTTTCCAGCTGCAGAAACTCTACCTGAGTGGGAACTTCCTCACGAAGTTCCCCATGGATTTGTATGTCGGGAGGTTCAAACTGGCAGAACTGATGTTTCTAGATGTTTCTTACAACCGGATCCCCTTCCTGCCCATGCAACATATCAATTTAGTGCCAGGAAAGCAGCTGAGAGGCATCTACCTGCATGGAAACCCGTTTGTCTGCGACTGCTCCCTGTACTCATTGCTGATCTTTTGGTATCGGAGGCACTTCAGCTCCGTGATGGATTTTAAGAATGATTATACCTGCCGTCTGTGGTCGGACTCTAGGCATTCCCACCAGGTGCTGCTGCTCCAGGAGAGCTTTATGAATTGCTCTGACAGCGTCATCAATGGCTCCTTCCGTGCACTTGGCTTTACCCATGAGGCTCAGGTTGGAGAAAGGCTGGTTGTTCACTGTGACGGCAAGACTGGGGGTTCAAGCACGGATTTCTTGTGGGTGGGTCCCGACAACAGGCTGCTAGAGCCGGACAAAGAGGAGAAAAACTTCCAGGTTTTTCCCAATGGAAGCCTGGTTATAGAAAGCCCTCGTTTTGAGGACGCTGGCGTGTATTCCTGTATTGCCATGAACAGGCAACGCTTGTTGAACGAGACCGTGGATGTCACAATAAACGTGAACAATTTCACCATGAACAGATCACACGCCCAGGAGGCATTTAACACAGCTTTTACCACGCTCGCGGCCTGTGTGGCCAGCATCGTTCTGGTCCTTCTGTACCTCTATTTGACGCCCTGTCCCTGCAGGTGCAAAGCCAGGAGACAAAAAAGTGTGCTAACCCAAAGCAATGCCCACTCGTCTATTCTCAGCCCCGGCCTGGCTGGTGACGTCCCCGCTGAGGAACGGAAGGCAGGGGCCGGTAAAAGGGTGGTGTTTCTGGAACCCCTGAAAGATGCTGCAGCAGGGCAGAATGGGAAAGTCAGGCTCTTTCCCAGTGAAACAGTGATAGCTGAGGGCATCTTAAAGTCCACGAGGGTGAAATCCGACTCAGATTCAGTCAATTCTGTGTTTTCAGACACTCCTTTCGTGGAGTCCACTTGATTTCGTGCCTGTACTTGTACAATGTAGTAAATTAATCTCTTCCTCTTTAACTTTGTGTGTGGTCTGCAGATTAAACAGCAGGATTGAAATTGTGTTTGGTTTTTGAAATACAACCAAATGGTCTTTTTAAAAAAATGGTTGATAGGAATCGTGGTTGATCGGAATCTGGTAAAGCACTTAGAAAGATGGCATTGTTTTCCAAACTCTAGACTTTAGAGAATGCTATCTTAGTCTTTTAGCACCTTTGATCACTTCCAAGCTGCCCTGGAGGTGATTTGACTGATATTGTCCTTTTATTCAGGATTCTTGAAAGAAAAAAATAAACTTTGTGAATTGTTGTTCTTTAAAAAGAGGCTTTACTAACTTATTAGGACCAAAGTTGAGTTATTTTAAAGGAAAGTGTTAGTGTCCTGTTCCAAATAGCCATTCTTTATGAAGCACAAAATAAAGGTAGATTTGGGAAAAATTCAGCTAACTTCATCATTGCAGACCAGAGTAAGCAGACTTTGCTGATAAAAGGTACTGGGTACTGTCACATCCTTTATGATATTAGGTAAATAGTGCAATAAAGATACATTTGTTTGACTGTCTTCTTCCTGTTCTGTAAATTTCCTATCCTTGAACAAAAGGTCTTGTTGAAAGTTTAGTCATCATTATTTGTTGCCATAAATATGTAGGTGTCAATACCAAATGTCTGAGTAACTTCTTAAATCTTTGTCCTAGTAGACTAGTATTTGTTTATATGCTTGTGTGTATGTAAATCTTAATTTAAGTGAACTGCTAAACAGATAATACTGTATTGTGCTTTGGACATTTGAATTCATGTAAGTATACGTATTCTGTGACTTGATGTTCTGTTTTATTTGGCTATTTAAAAACATAAATCTACAATGTTTATGTGATCAGATTGCTCTACTTTGTGTAAAGCGCCCTCTATAGCAAATATATCTCCAGAGTTCTTGGAGTTCTAGTATAGAGTTTATTTGACTGATGGATTGATTGATTTTAGAGAAAAAGAGAGTAAGGGAGAGAAGCATCAATTTGTTGTTCCACTTGTTTATGCATTCATTGGTTGATTCTTGTATGTGCCCTGACCAGGAATTGAACCCACAACCTTGGTGTACCAGGATGGCGCTCTAACCAGCTGAGCTACCTGCACAGGACATAAAATTTCTTTTTTTAAGGGGAAAAAAGGCTGTAAAGTGATCTACATCAATTCATACCTTCTGTATCACATTTTACTCTGATACCATTTTGTACTTCAACCAGGTTTGGAAGACATGTGAGCTTCGATTTTGCGATAGGAGACAACCCAGGAAATTTCCTTCTTATCGCCATCATCTACTCGGAGGTAATAGAGTACCCAATCAGGACCTAGGCTTCCTGTTATAAAAGGAAAGTTCCAGACTGTGTGATGTTTAAGGTTCCTTCCCACACTGGGAGTGACGATTTCCTGGTGTTCTGCGCTCCACTGCAGACCTGTGCTAGCTCTCTGAAACTGTGCTGATGGCATACAAGACCGAATTAGGAGAGACTAGCATAGCACTGCCGAGCTCGAAGGGATGCTTTGGATCGTTGTCCACCCACGTCCCTTTCTCAGGGACAGACGGCACTCAGAGAGGGTTGTGGGTTGTCCAAGGCCACACAGTGAATTAGGAAAACTCCAGTTTAAGCTTTTTCTTGTGAAGATAAGAGAGTCAAAGAATGTTTATTTTTAACAGTGGGCTTGGAGAAGCAGCAAGAATGACAAGAGTAGTCAGAAAACGCCCAGTAAGATTCTGGCGTGTGTTGTCACTGGGGCACAGAAGAGAGAATTTTTACAAGACAGAAGTGGGCCACAGCGGCACATACTGCAGAGAAACAGATGAGGAGGGAAGACTGACTTTGGCAATGGTTTTGGGAGAACAGTGGACACTTGGTGACAGCTCAGAAAGTGCCCAGCCAGGCTCCCAGTGGCAGACACTGCTCAGCAGGGGGTTAAGGAGTGAGGGGCCAGGGTGTGTGCCTTAGGGGACAGGATGCAGAGCCACTACTCAGGAGCGTTGAAAATCCTCATCATGTGATGGAAAACATTACTGCCTCTGCCTTCCAAACACAAGCCTCACCTGTTAGATAAGATCCTCCCGACCCAAAGATGTTCTGGGCAAACATTTTATTGCCGTTATTGCCATGTAAGCAGTTAGGAAGAATTCTGTGATTTGTATGATCTTTAAAATCATCATTCCTTTCAGAGAGAAGTTTCTGAACTTCCTCCAGGAAGTTTCTTAGAAAAACTCAGACTCTGAGATGCTGTGGTTTGTTGTGTTTCACACAGCTGGTCTGGATACAAGTAAAAATTCTTGACCCACTGACATTCCAACAAGGGGAGGGCTACGTCCAGGGGTCAGTGACCCTGACTTGGGGGTGCAAAGAGCAGGGCCCATATGCTGGCAGGGAAGTTGCAGAGAGGGTCTCTGAATTGAGCCTTTTCTGGTTGGGATTTCTGGTAAGGTCCTTCGGTCCTCAGGCCCTCGAGCTTAGTACACCTGTTGCATTTTGCAGAGGGACATGGACAGTGTGGAGTGGGGAGTTTGAAGGGCCTGATCTTGGCTGGTCCTAATAAGCCTCGGATAAAGGACAGGCAGAAACTGAGATCAAAATTAACATGCTTATAACCAAAACAAAAGAAAACCCAAAATCCTGAATACTGAAAAAATGCTTTTGAATAAAGGTAGGAAGGCACAGTGATGAAAAAAGCATAAAACTGTTATGCAGAATTTTAAAGTCTTGGGTGTATCTTTTTTGTTTTGATAGGAGTCTGATCACACGTATTTTACATTCAGGAACAGAACGAATTTGTGCTTTACAAATTTGTCCCACTCAAAACTTTTATATAATTTTAGTTCCAAATAATAATCTGGATTTATGTAACAGGGTTATTCTTTTAAACTGTGTAGTATTTTTTATTTAGCAATTGTGAGAGAGGTAGGTACTCTTTGGAGAAACTAAGCAAAGATCATAGACAAGAAATTTTCATAGGTTTAGAGTATTTTTTTATTGTATTCAGAAGATACTGGCTTATGATAATATACTCTATAATTAACTATGAGTTGAAATTTTATTTTTTATTAAAGATTTTATTTATTTATTTTTAGAGAAAGGGAAAGAGAGGGAGAGAAACATCACTGTGCGGTTGCCTCTCACATGGCCCTCACTGGGGACCTGGCCCGCAATCCAGGCATGTGCCCTGACTGGGAATTGAACCGGAGACCCTTTGGTTTGCAGGCTGTTGCTCAGTCCACACCAGCCAGGGCCTGAATTGAATTTCTTCAATATACTTCTAGGATTTCTAATCTGAAAGGATGGCCTTAAACATTTTCTAATTTATAGTTAATTTCTGCATTAATCCTCACTGGCCTGGAGATATATATATATATATATTTATTTTTTGGCTTTAATTGAATTACTTGTCTAGGAAAAATGGCTTTTTATTTTTCTAAATAAACATTGTTCTAAAATGTAAATGAGAGGGGATGGAGGTGAAACTTTCGGAGGTGGAAATATAAGAGAGAAAAGAGACACGCTGTCAGCCCCGAATCTGCAGAGGCCTCCACTTTGGATCGCCAAGCGAAGCACTGTTAAAACAGGTCCAGCCTAAACATCCTCCCTCGGGACTTTTCCGTTGCCATAACAGCTGCTTGATCACTGTCGCCTTTTAGTGTCACGTGACTTACCAAATGACCTAGTGATGGGTCTGAAACCAGGCTTACTGAGTCACAGGGAAAGTTAGATGAGCAAGGGTTTCTCGTGGTGACCGCGGCACACCCCTCACCAGAGATCTGGTTCACGCAGTTTGGAGTAAGGCTTGCCCTCGTGTTAAAAAAGAATCCTGTGCAATTCTGATTCTGCCTGTTTTGATGAAATACATTCTAGAATGACAGTATGGCAAATTTGTGTTTGGGCTATGTCAGAATACATTATTATTACTTGCTACTGGATTTATTGTTAAAAAGAAGAATCTTAGTGCAGTAAGCGCTCTTTAAAAAAATTCTCATATGCTGGGAAAATGAAAGAGTTTGATTGTCTGACAGTAAATGAACTCAAGAGTAAACTGTTGGCTGTAAACCATGATTGATATTTTTCTAAATTATGAAATATGGAATAATTATTTGGAGATGACTAAATCTCTGACTCTTTCATTTCTAAACTAGTTTCGGTTTGAATGCAGTGCAAACGGATTTGGAGCTTTCAAATCTGATTAGATCCAAGTGCAGTGAGGGCCTGTTCCAAGGATGTTTGAGTGTAGATTTGTCTCCAGAGAGCCAAGCTCCTTGTTTTTTTTTTCAATACATGAGAAATATTTTTTAAAAGAGAGTACTAAAATTCTCTTTCTGGTTCGCTCATTTCTGCCCAAGGCCAGCCCCCAAATGTGAAAGTTAGTGTAGAAAGGTGATGACTAGTTTTGCCCTTGCAAGTATTATTGGGTGGTAATATATAAAGAGTAGAACTAAGGACTCCTGTGGTGACCTCCTGGGTCCCTGAGATGCCTGCCGAGGGGGCCACTATTCCTGGTGGGTAGTTCTAGAGGGGAGTATGTACAGGGAGGAGAGAGTCAACAGAACAGAGCAACACAGACCCTTCCTGAATTCTGAAATGGGATACGACATTTACGCTGGCTTGGTGTTTATTTGTTATTATTTCTCATCACAGCGCCCTGCAAGATAGGCAATGTTACCTACCCCCAGTTACAGACAGGGAAAGGAGGCTCAACAGGGACACACCATTTCCCCAGGTGACTCAGCTAATACGTTGCCTTTATCCTGATATTAATCTACAAAATAACTCCCACAGGACTCTTACAGGCGCTCTGCTGCCAGCGCGACTTTGTAAAGCATGGGTTGGTCATAAATAAACATTTTATAAATGTCAGAGCATGAATGAATTAATGCTCACAGCAAATCTGGGAGAAGAGGAATGGAAGATCAGGGGATCATGGCATTCAAACATAATAAAAGTGGAAACGATTTTTTTTTTCCCTTTGTAAAACACAGGGCATCACAAGTAGCCAAAACGGAAATCCTGAGGAGACCCGGGTTTAGCGGACGAGGTGTCCTCCAGTCCACTGGCTCTGCTGCCTCCGGTCGCCCTTGACACGTGAAATTGCTTGATGCACAAAACAAATACCTGCATCATCATTATAAGCTATGTATTCAAGATATTTAAATGGATAAATGATTAAATGTAATATTTTTTAAATTAAAAATGCCCTAAATTTACAGGGTCAATAATTCTATTGGAGGGGATATCTAAGGGTTTGTTCTAAATTTCTAGAAGAGTGGTAGGGGCAATTTAGACCCCATGGGGGATTTTTCCAACTAATTTAAGAATTAGATTTCTCAACAAAATTTAAATACTTATTTATCTACTTATTTATAAAGGGAGGGAAAAGGAGGGAGAAAGAGGGTGAGAAAAACACAAGTGTGAAAGAAACATTTAGTTTCCTCTTGCATGCGCCCCTACCGGGAACCAAACCAGCGAACCAGGTGCGCGCCCTGACCGGGAATCAAACCCAAGACCTTTTGCTTTGCAGGACAATGCCCAGCCAACTAAGCCACACCAGTCAGGGCTCTCAAGATAATTTTAAAATTATTTCACAAGGTAGCCTCACTAGCTTACCTGATTAAATTTCTCTGTTAGATACCATGCCCGCAGAATAGCAAATGTCATACTCTCGGGGAACTGTGTAGTGCCTATGGGGTCTCAGAGTCTCAGAGTCAAGTATCAGAGGATCAAGGGTCAAACCCTTGGCAATGAATAGCCAGTGGTATCCAAGAGAAGAGTATTGAGCCTTGCTAAGATACTGTGGAGGCCATAAATGATGTATAATAACTATTCTCTTCCTTTAAAGGAGATCACAGCCCAACGGGGAGAGGAAGCAAATAAACCTAAAACAATTCAAGAGTAGGAACTGGTTTGTCTACTAGCGGCTATACAGGCAAATAGGAAGTGAGAGGAGGAAGCTAACTGGCAGACCTTGGTTAACCAACTGGGCTAATGGCACAGGCTCGAACAGCAGGTAGCCATCCCCCAGACACCCCGACTGTTGCCTTAGCTGGGGTCCTTATCTTCAGAGAGCTGATATCGTAGGGAGGTGGTGCCAGCTAGTTAATAGCACTCTGACTTGAATGTCAGGGATGCTATTTAAAATCCTACAGCTGATATATTATCACTTGCAATCAAATCTACAGGAGAAAGAGACATAAAATTATACATTACTCCTCTGTCTGCATTCACAGCTGCAAACCTCAGCTCCATCACAGTTAGGATGAAGCCTACTAAATGTGTCTGAGTCACAACGAAAACAGTAAGAAGAACACTTTTATATGTCAGCACCATGCCCCTGGCTTCCCGTATTTTCTGTTATTCCACTGAGGAAGTTATCCTTACACCCACTGTACAGATAGGAGGACTGAGGTTTAGGAATATGGAGTGACTTGCCCAAAGATCATGTAGTAAGAGAGTCAGGTTTTCAATCCAGTTTTGTCTGCATACATCAGAACCCAGTCTTTTAATGTCTACACTATCATACGCTACGCTGTAATGCTTTCCAGCTCCCTAACAGGGCTTTGCCCGTCACTCCCCTTTGTCCTCCTGCCTCCTGTGTCGCTAGGCTATCTTTCCTTCAGTGGTACGGCTCTGCTTGCAAGATTCTGCTCCATACCTTGTCCTGTAACAATTCCCCTCCAACCCTGGCAGCTCACTGATTTGGCCCTTCACCCTTCGATGCTGCCATTTATTGTTCTGCCTCTCTTCACATTCCCTGTCTTTGTGACTAGATCCTCAGTCAGTAGACCCTATGTCTTCTGTCTCTTTATCCAGGACCTAGCACCTAGCAAGGGTTTGTATGTCTTTGCTCTTCAGTTATATTCAATCAATTATCCAACACAGTATTAATATGTGCCAGCCCCTGAGTCTGTCCGGGAAACCGAAGACCATCAGGGTACTCCCAGGCTTTAAAGAGACGCAGACATATAGTTATATCATGAGGTGAGTGTGCTGATGTAGACATGCATGCATCTCCCAGAGACAGGGAGGTCAGGGAAAGCTTCCTGGAAGAGCGAATGCCTGAGCAGAGGCTTCAAGGAGCTCTCCATGTTCAGAGAGGTCTAGTTCGATGTCCACAGTGGGACATGCAGCGCAATGGAAGATGAGACAGCCAATGTACCCTGGCTCTGGGGGGATTTTAGCTTAAGTGGCTGTAGGGAAGGCGGGTACCAGCGTCTATGGAACGGCCTTTGGCACCTTGAGCCCTGGACCCTGTGGACAGGGTCCACCGTGAACCTTCCTTGCTGCACATTCCACTCTGCGCTGAAAACAGCTGCAAAGTCGTCCTGCTGCCGAGCTCTTCAAGAAGGAAACGTACTAAACTGACTCATGCCAGTGCTTATAGCACATTTCATAGGTTAAAAGGAGTTAGAAATATTAGCTTCTCTCGTGTAATGTGGGCTTAATACCATAATGATGAAATAATCCTACTTAATTCAGTTATCACTCTATAGACCAAGAAACGTCTTAAAGCCAATGTTTATCCAAGCCTCGCTGTAATTAAATTTTATTGCTAGCCTAGATATTGATTTGACTAAGCCAGTTTTATAACAGTGAATGATTTGGGTGGGAAGAGAAAGAAAAGATGTGATTTTCAAGGGGAAAAAAACCAAAAACATATCAGACTGACCTGCAGAATTAAATTATAATAGTTCAAGCTGCCTAGTGAGCACTTGTGTACATTTTTGCCCCAACTCTGCTTGGTTAAATACTTCTCTATTGCATTCATGCTTGAGTGAATTTTTCTCTAAGTCTAGACTTACGGAGTTATTGCACAGTTTTTTTAAAAAAATCTATTTTTGTAAAACCGTATCCTTTTTCCAAAGAAAAGCATTTTGCCTGAGGTGGAAACATAATGAAAGGCCTGTGATGTGAAAGCCTAAAAGAAATTGTTTATTTTTCATTTGTTCTCAGTTTTTTTCATATTCATACTTAATTACAACCTTAGGGAAGCCTTCAGCTCTCAATCTGACCTACTTCACATCAGTGGAGAACACAGAATATATCTCCCCTAAGCAACCATTTACAACAACGTTGGCTTTTTCCTAGAACCCAGGGGAAATGTACTCGTGATCCAAGGCCAAGTTTGTCAGGAACTATTTCTGTTGATAAATCTTATGCATGTAAGAATTCAATGGAAAAATCACATTGTTAATTATAACATAAAAATTATAATAAGGACCTTAAAAAGGACCTTAATTGGCAATATAGTATGTAATGATTTAAATGACAAATGTTAATTACACTTTTTTTCTTGTTTAATTGGTCAACATTAACCGTCTTAGGAACTTGGCAGGGCTTCTGAAAATGAAATCACATGCGGCCCCAGATAGGCTCCGAGATTTTCTGAAAGAACTGGACCCCAGCTTTGCTCGTTAGGGACTTTCGTATTCACAACGATGAGAGCTCCCTTGCTGTTTGTCATTCGGGGTGTTTTCTAACTCTGTTCAGTGCCGCACACTCAGGAGATGACAGAGCATCTACCAGTGGCAAACACCACACACACCTCTTGAATTTAGGAGCAGAGGCCCAGGGTGCTGCCAGGCATGGAGGCCTCTTCCCACGGGTCAAAAGATTCAGAGGAGATGCAGAGGCACCTTTGGGAGGTTCTTTTTCCGGCTACATCTTCATCTCTTCTACTTATTTCCGGTAAATGCTTGGAGCTCGTGCTTATGACTTCCTAGCAAACCCCCTTAAAGATACTCAGTGATAGAAACTTGCACTCTGGCCCACCCACTTTCTCTTAAGAGCATTACTGACCCCTGGAAAGCGCCAGGTGCCCAGCCCTTCACTATCTGTGGGCATTTCCGTGCATTGTGTTACATGTGACGTAGACATGCCTCTGGCTTGTTGCATAAAAGTGGTTCTTCCCATGGACTTTTCATGGCGGTCCAATGGCAACTCTCCCTAACTGCTCAGGCCCCAAACCTTGGTGTCACGCCTATACCCAGTCTGTGGGCAAATTCCCTTGGCTCTGCCTTCAGAATGTATCTGGAGTCTGATCTTCTCACCACCTGCACCCCGTCCCCGTCCAAGCCTCCAGCATCATTTGCTGGGTTATGGCAGTGGCCTTGCTGCTCTCCCTGCTTCCACTCTGACCCTGTGAGGTGGGTTCCTCAAACTGCAGCCACCATGGGCCAGTGCATAAGGTAGCCCACGTCCTTCCTCCGCTCAGAACCTTCGGACTCTGTCTCTCAGACCCCGACTGCTCTCTGGGGGAACACCTGGAGACTCCAGAAACGGTCCCAGGCCCCACCCCAGGTTTACCTTCCCCACCTCCTTCCCTGTTTTATTTTCCTCCATCGCATCCATCACCCTCCGATAGTCTATGTATTTTACTTGCTATGGACGTTCCACAGGGCAGGGCTGTTCATCAGTTTTATTTGAGGTTGTGTTCTCAGTGCTGAGAACAGAAGCTGGCCCAGCAAACAAACATTTATCCAGTGAACGAAACCCGCTCGGGAAGGAGCTGGAGGACTGCCCGCCGTCGTGAGCAGGAGGTGAGGAAAGGCCAGTGTGGTTTCTGCGTGGCGCGTTTTCCGCTTTGTCCCACTGTCTGCGACACTGTCCTTTACCCCTCGCAAGAGCAGGAGGAGTGCTTGGCCATTTTCAGTGATGACTTAACTGCCTAAATATGTCTAAATGCCCATTTCTCCTGTATTTCCCACTTGTTTGAGGCCTCCTGTTTGGCATTTATGAAAAGGTGGCATGCTGAGTACTCGAGAAGCAGGAAGCTGATGTCCGTCCCCTTTCTCGGCATCTGCTGCCAGAGTGATGCCAATTAGCTTGTGTCAGGCCTGAAGGGGAGCAGACTGGGCTTCCCAGGTACCAGGCAGTCGGCCTGACAGAAATTTAATAAGCTGTCTCCTACCTTTGGGGCAGGATGTTTTTGGAATGCAGTTCTGTCAAGGAAGTCTGACTGCTTTAGTGGATAAACAGCAGGGATGCTGTGTTTACCTAGTGACATCCGAGTGTAGCTGATGGTGACCTTTGTGGAGGTCATGTGGTCTGACAGGCCAGTGAGCTCCTCTCCCCGTCACTATGTGGAAACTTCCAGCAACTTCCATGACCACGTATTTTCTGAGTTACTTGTATGAGGAAAAAATTAAATGACCACACAGAAAAGCAGGCTGCAGAAGAACCTACAGGGGTGGGATGCTGCACACAAGGGTGGGCCACTCAGAATGCCTACCTGCTGCGGGCGAGGGTCACGTGTGTGGCAGGGGATGTGAAGTGCTTTGTGAACTATGAAAAGCAAGATGGTAGTGGTTATCAAAAATGGCAGCTAGGCCGGTTTCAGTGGCTCACAGGTGGGCCACACCTGTTGAGTGGTCCTCCCTCCCCCGTCAGTGTTTTCCAGAGCAGCTACTGCTCATCTCCTCCACCTGGACCCCCATTTCTGCTCCATGGAGGGTCCGTGTAAACCCAAGAGAACAGGGGCCCACTCACTGCTTTCTGTGGATGCCTTACCATCATATCATGCTCTGTATTGTTCAATCATTGTTTCAGCTCTGCACCATTGTTATCTCATGGACCTAATTCCTGATTGTTAACAGTAACATCGAGGAATACGATGTGACAATGAAAAATGAGCATTTACCACGTGCCAGCCACTGTTTTAAGGGGTCTTTGTGAGCTTGTTCTTATGACAGCCTCTGAGTTAGGGGTTTGTGTGGAAGCCCTTTGATTTATGAGCAAATTGAAGCACAGAGAGATTAAGAAACTTGCCCAAGGTCACCCAGCTGGTCAATGGCAGAGCCAGTATGCATACACATTGTTTCATACACAGAAACACCCTGATATAAGTTCTGTTGCTCCGTTTTACATAGGAGGATACTGAAAGAAAGTGGTAACTCACCCAAGTTCATGTGCCTATTAAGTAGGATCTTAAGATCAGAACCCAAGGTGGTCTGTTTTCAAAGTCCTTGCTTTAATTGGCTTCTTGGGTATAGCCTACATTTTTTTGACTCATTATTCATATTCTAAATTTGGTATTGGCATAACTTTTGCTAGAAGTCGACATCCAGATGTTACTAGGTGTTCGATAAAGACCTTATACTTGCTAGCTTCATTTAAAAAGTAGCCAATTATCAAACTCTGAGCAACAACATATTAGAGTTGCGAAGAGTGTCTGCTTTGGGTCCTGGGGACTGCGGTCCGTGCGTCCGGCACGATGCCAGGGTGTGCCTTACGTGACTGCAGAGAGGTTTGCTGTCCTTGGGAGGTGAGCGTCAGGAGGGCTATTTTCTGATGTGAACAACCGCCTGAGGTTACATACCACAGCCTGTAGGTGGCGCACGTGAGATGTGATCCCACGTCCCTGATCCAACGCCTGTGCTTGGCCTGCCATCCTCTGTCTACCAGCGGTCAGCGCCAAGGCCACGTACTGCTGGGCACCTGGACTATTAAGCCGTACTATTACCCACCCCCCTCCCTTGTGATCGAAAAATTAAGAATGCACGCCGTTGCACTGGGAAACTTTCAAGTGTGAGTTCAAGGGCCAGATCCCTTGTCCGAATCTATTTATCACAGACCGCAGGCTGGTCCCCTGGTCCCAGCCAGCCCTCTCAGGAACAAACGCTACTGTTAGCCCTAGGCAGGCCCTTCAAGACTGAAGATAGTCATCATAAACCTAACCTTTCTGTTGGAAAAACAATTTTGAGAGCATAGCCTGCACATTCCAGGTCTAGCAGCCCCTGTGCTGAAAAGTAGACACTGAAGCTATTTAGTCCACATGGTCTTCTTTATGCTTATGGAGGTATTAAGATTATTTGTTCATTATTTTTTTTATCGTATTTTGTCATTTATTTTTTGTTTTTATCTCTATTTATTTAACATTTTTTTATTGTTGTTCAAGTACAGTTTTCTGCTTTTCCCTCCTCTGCCCCCCCCGCCCCCCATTATTGTCCATAATTGTTCCTGCAAACCCTTCACCCTTCTCCCCTGAAATTCCCTCCCCTTTCCCCTCTGGTCACTGTCAGCCTGTTCTCAATTTCAGTGTCTCTGGTTATATTTTCCTTGTTTTTTTATTTTGTTGATTAGGTTCCAGTTAAAGGCGAGATCATATGGTATTTGCCCCTCACTGCCTTGCTTATTTCACTTAGCATAATGCTCTCCAGTTCCATCCATGCTGTCATGAAGGGTAGGTAGGAGCTCCTTCTTTCTCTCTGCTGCATAGAATTCCATTGTGTAAATGTACCACATTTTTTTGATCCACTCATTTACTGATGTACATTTAGGTTGCTTCCAGCTCTTGGCTATTGTAAATTGTGCTGCTATGTATTTGCTCATTATTTTAAATGTTCACATTCAATGCGCCTTCTGACAACTTCAGGAAGTATTTACTGGCAGCTAGATAAAATGACCTGGATGTGTCCAGTAAAAGTATTTCTGGGAAGAGGAGCGGCATTATCGTTTGACAGCGATTGCGGAATTTGTGTCCATATGTATTGTTCCTGTTTGTAGTCTTCTGTTTGGTTTCGTTGCCCTGGGGAAGTCCACTGAATTTGACATCAAGTATTAGGTCTGTTCTTTTTAAAAGATTTTTCTCTTTTTTTCTCATGTATCTTTTTCCTCCCTTTTTTCTCTTTCTCCCTCCGTCTTTACCTCATTTTTCTCTTTCTTTTATTTCTTTTTTTATTAAATCGCTACCCATTTTATAGTAATTTTAGTTCTAGTTGAGAAAAGCTTTATACTACTCTCCTAGATGATTATATTCTTTAAAATCTCATATATGCCATAGACAGTCGGAAAACACATTGTGTTTTCAACTCAATGAAGTCATTGCTATCACCAGTCTTTCCTTTTTTCTTTGTAAATTGAAAAAATTTTAATCCTCATCCAAGGATATGTTTATTGATTTTAGAGAGAGAGGAAGCAGAGGAGAGAGAGAGAGAGGAGAGAAACATTACTCAGTTGCCTCCCATGCTCCCACTGACCAGGGATCAAACCTGCAATGTTTTGGTAACGGGATGGCACTGTAACCAACTGAACCCCCGGCCAGGGCTTACCAGTCTTTCTTAAGTGGTATGTCACCAGTTCAGATTACCTTTCTGTTACTCCTGAGGCTGTTGGTCTTTCAGTAAATGTCCTTCTAAGGAAGGAGAGGAAGGAGATAATCACACTCAATTCACCCCACCTCCATGTTACTTAACCTTCAGTGTTCCTGTAGGTGCATAAAATATCTCATAATATCGTCACAACTCACATTCAGAATCATGATAGCTAATATTTCCTATGTTCCTGAGAAATAACTTTGTAACCTTAAAATATTTTTGCAAAATATATAGTCATCAGCACATTGATATTCAGACTTATTTTAATGGCAAGACATTTGTTGACTGACTGACATAAGGCAACATCAAGAACTTCTTCAATCACAGCAGGTCTGGGAAGGTAACCCAGGTGTCCCAGCCTCAATTAATAGTTTGTAAAGGGCTTTAAAACTAACATGAACTACATTCATTCAATCTCTCCGAGTCTTCGAGTAGTTTAAAAAATTAAAATCACTGCTTTAATTATTAGCCAGTAAAAGATGATTCATGCCATGAAGGGGCACCTTTTCCTGAGGCAGAACGATTTATTCTGTGGCACACAGAACAGGAGCCTTTCTCTGCGTGCTGGAGTTTGATAACCAGCTCATATCCACCAGAGCATTCTCTTAAACAACCCGTCATTTTCTCTGAAGACGAAAACATTTTGTAGCACATTTTATTTTCTGTTTAAATCATGGCACTCTTCTTTCCTAACTTTTTCCTTATTCTTATTGGTTAAATTCTTTTTTGAGAATAGGATTATCTAATAGTAGCATTGATATACCTTTAAATATTAAGCATTTAAACAGGCGCTGGCTTTGGTGAAATATTATTGCAATTAATGGTTTTCTTTTCAAAATTTTCCACTCGGTCAGTCAATATCTCAGTAATTTTCATAACAGGATATTAAAACTGCAGCTCTTAAAATTATTTCAATCTGCCCCTCAGTTCTCACCATGCCTATATCGCTCCTGGCTTCTCTCTGGCATCGCTGTGACAAGGAGTTTACAGTCTTTTGGGACCCTAGGTATGACCTGTCACCTTATAATTATAATTAAAAATAATTCCTTTCATTTCACTATTAAGCTTCCTAAACTGTATGAGCTGGGAAATTAGATGAAGAACTCAATTTTGTCTGGCATAAAACACATTGAATGGAGCAGCTCTGTAAGACTGCATTCAAAATCCACCTTTCATGGGCTCCAGGCAATTTTTCCAGTGTTCACGTCCACAGGTCTTCCATCCAAATAGTGCTTTCCCATCCAGCCCATTCAGGGTCTGTAAGGACGTAGTCAAACGCCCTCCCTAGCATTTTCCATTGATTGGTGGCTTGTTGGTCCTAAAAGACCCAGCAAAAATCCCACTTCTGTGAATCCATCTTTGACTTCATTCATTTCTTCATATGTGAAAGCAGCATTTTCTGTACCAGTTCTGATTTAAGCCCTCACTGAAAAATCTTTCTGAAGCAGAGAAGGGATGTTAATTCCATTCGCGTCTGGAGAAGACCCTTCTGGTAGTGGTGTGGGGATGAGCTGGGTGTGGAGAAGGCAGGAATGGAAGCCAGGGGACCAAACAGAGGCCTTTACAGTAGCAAGAGTAGGACAGGTTGTTGAAGAGATTGGAGAGGCACACTTTTTAGGACTTCGTTGATTGAAATTAGACAGACAAATCATTTCCGGCTTATAAAAGGGAAATAGCAGAAATATGCACAAAGCATTATGGGAGAACAGAGGAGGGGGGTGGTGCTGAGTGTCCGGGAAAGTTTTCCTAAGGATATCATACCCCGAGACAAGCCCTGAAGAATGGGTTTGCAAGGTGATCCCAGTTCAGTCAAAGAGGGTAACATGGGGAAAGACTGAGAGACTAGAGAGAATGTAGCATATCCAGTGAATGGCAAGTGGTTTGGTTTTACCAGAACTATAGTGGAGGGTGGGTAGAGGTGGGAACTCTACAGAGGAGAAGATGGAAAGTAGGTGAAAGCCAAACTGTGAAGGGTTGTGTGTGCCACCCCGCGCTGTTTCAGCCTCATTCTGGGGGCTATGATGTGGTCAGCCTATGAATGGTTTTAGCAGCTGGGGTGATGTGAGCAGATTTGTAATTGAAGTGTAGCAGGTACGCCCCCTCAAAAACTCTAACTTTGGCATAAGGATTATTTTACACTGAAAGCAATTGAGAAGAAGCGGACACCAAAGCAGCTCCTTGCCCTCCCCGATTTGCCTAAAAGCAGGATGTAAATTTGTGAAAGTGTCTCCATCCCCCACTCTACCTGAAAAGGCAGAAGTAAACCACCAGAGACAATTCCGACCCTTATCAGCCCAGAGACGGCACACAACACAGTTCACTGACTAGCCCTTGCCTCCCATTGGTTCTCCCTCCCACTGTTTACTGTCCTGGAGTCTCAAAGTCCTTTTCCTTTATCTTGTTGCTTCTCTAAAAAAATGTATTGTTCTTTTGTTAAAATGCTATAGAAGCCCAAATTCTAACTATCCCTTTAGGTTACTCATCACTGAGCATGCCCATGTGTGCATCTCCAAGTGAGCCTACTTTTGTTTGTTTTTCTCTCCTTAACCTGCCTTTTGTTACTCTGATTTGTAGGGCCCCCGGCAATGGACTTAAGAGGGGTATAGGGAAAACAATTTTTCTTCCCCTACATAACTTAGAACATTGTGACTGCAGTGAGGGGAGAAGAGCAGACCAGTGAGGCTACTGTAAGGGTAATCCAAGGAAGAGATAATGAAGGCCAGAATCACGGCGTGGTAATGGAGATGAGAAGGAGCTAGAGCTGGGAGATGGGAAAACGCTGGGCTTGACAAGATTGCTGCCTGATTAGATGGAGGAGGGCAGAAGTGAAGATCAAGACTTACTGTCTGATCGACAGGTTAGCTGTTCTCCAAGGTGGGGCACACGTTGGAGGGGCAAGGAAATGAGTTCCATTTTGGACCTGTTCAGTTCGAGTTGCCTGTAGGGCATCAGAGATGAAACATCCAGGACAAAGATGGATGAAGATGCCTGGAGCTCCGAAAAAAGAACTGAGCTAGAGATCCGGATTTCGGTGGTTAGTCGGCACTTAGTAGTTCAAACCATGGGAGGAGATAAAACACATCAGAGGCTATGTGGCAAGCGAAGAGGATGGAACAGCGGGGACAGCGATGTTAGAATCCTTGGAAGAGCAGGGGCTGGAAACAGAGGAGGCGTCAATGAGGTAGAAGTCAAAGCAGGATGAGAGAGTCACCGCAGCCAAGTGAGGGAGGGGAGATGGCGTCCAGCAGGGCCAAACGCATGAGACCGAGGAAGAGGGAGCCTGCAACTGTTCGCTGGATTTAGAAGCAGGTGACCTTGGCACAACTAGTGAAGTGGAGGAGGCAGACATATGGCTGTGGGTTGAGGAATGCATGAGCAATAAGGAAATGCAGCCATTTCTTTCAAGAAGTTTAGATGTGGGTGCAAGATAACAAAAGACAGCCTGAACTCTGCAGGGGGAATAAAGAACCAAGAGAGTTGTTGAAATTCTGAAGGTTTGGGCATATTTAAATGCAGGGGTGGAAAAGACAGTAAAGGAGAGAAGGAAGATCTAGCTAAGGCAAGGCATAAAGAATGAAGCAGAGGCAGGAGTCCAAAGGCAGGGACGGAGGGAGGGAGACGGTGAGTATCTGGGACAGGGAGATAGGAGGGACAGCTCTTCCATTCAGAGAACAGGGAAGCAGAAAAGGGTGGGTGTGGATGCAAAATGGATTGGATCTTGTGAATTAAATGGGCAAAAGGGATTAGCACGAGAAAAAAACAGATTTTTATTCACATATATACACAGTTCACAGAAAAATGTGACTCAAGTGGTGATTAGAATTTGAGGTTTCTATACCATCTTAGGAGAAAAAGGAACAGGGCAGAAGGGCACTTATGGGAAAGCCAACGACTTTCAGGAAAGAGAAATGAACCCCCTAGGAGAAAAGATTGAAGACATAATAGTTTTGTGACAATGTCTGTTTAGGTGATCTCCAATGACGAGAGTTAATTCTATCCCCAGGAAGGGGATTTAAGACAGTGGAGTTCTTTTGAGAGGCTCTTCTTTCAGGCAGATAAGGAGAGTTCAGAAAAAACACTTTTGCTGCATCTGCTGATTCTCAAATGCCTTCAGCTCAAAATGATTTTCATGCATATTCTGAACCCCTTCATGGGAAATAAGAGAAAGAGATGGCAAGACAAGGGAAGTGTAAACTAGGAAAATGTAAAGGGTTTTCAAGTTGGAAACAACAACATGTCTACACATGTGTGTGTGTGTTTCCCTTGCAGTACCCAGCAGGGTAAGCACAGGAGCAGAGAAGTGGGCCTAGGACTGATCCATGTTTAGTTTCTGCAGACAAGTCTGACGGAAGGACAAATAGTCACGGGAGTCAGGGTACTAGTTAGCTCAAGAGTGAGCTTGTGGGTCATTGAGAATAAGATGATGCTATGACAACATGTATGCCCCTTTAAATTTCATATTTGAAACCCTAACTCCCAGTGTGGCTATGTTTGGAGATGGGGCCTCAAGGAAGCAGTTTAGGTAGTGAGGTCACAGGGCAGGCCCTGATCTGATAGCACTGGTGTCCTTATAGGAAGAGACAGCAGAGGGCGCTCCCGCTCACCACGCATGCGCACTAAGGAAAGGCCGAGTGAGGCCAGTGAGAAGGTGACTGTCCCCAAGCCAGAAAGAGAGCTCTCATCAGAAGCTGACTCTGCTGAAACCTTGATATTTGACTTCTAGCCTCCAGAACTGTGAGAAATAAATTTCTGTTGTTTAGGCCACCTAGTGTATGGCAGCCCCAGCTGAGCAATGCTGATGCACAGGGAAGGAAGGGAAGGAGGGACAGGTACAACGGGGGAGGGCGGGGGGGGGGTGTGCTGAGGAACATGGAAGCGGTGCAGGGCAGGGACAGGCAATTGTGGTGGAGTTGTGTGGGGATTCGCCATCCGTGAGGAATAGAAGCTCTAGGGACGACAAGCTCTGGGATGGCCAATAAATGGCGGTAAAGAGAATGGGGCTATGCAGATTCATGGGATTCAGAGGAACTGTGAGACTAAGGCTTTGAAGGGTCTTTCATGTGGACAAAGAAATCACCTAGGATGATGGCAGGACCTGAGATGAAAAGGCTGTCTGAGTAAGGAAAAGCAATGCTTGCTGCTATAACAAGAAGCCCCCACTTTCAGTGGCTTACCAAAAGAAAAGCTCATTTCTCTCTCATGTCACAGTCCAGTTTGGGTCCGGCAGCTCTCCTGGTAGCTGTCCTCCAAGCCAAGACTCAAAGGCAGGGACCTCTATATGTGGCTCTACCACCTGGGGGCACTTATTTCCAACTGGTATAATAACCCTGATACAAAACAGAAAAGCTAGCACAAAAAAGGACACCACCACCTCACTTATGAATATGGACACAAACATTTAAATAAAATGTCAGCAGTAATAAAAGAAAAATACAGCATGACCCAGTAGAGTTTATTTTAGGAGAGAAAGAGAGGGTATATCTTTGTGGGCCTGGCTGGACTGGATGGAATGGAAACATTTGCTTTGCTCAACCTTCTGCAGTTCATCCAAACACTTGCATATCATAAAGCCAGACATATTGGTCCTACACCTCAGCAATCAACAATGAAGTAAATCTGCGAAGACACTCTGTAAATTGAAATGCACTCTGTAGGAGTGAGGAAATTTTGAGCATGTAGGGCCTCATGCTGGGTGTCATTTAGGACAAGAGGTTTAAGACGTGATTTCTCTTGGCTCTGACGGTCTGGTTGGGAAAGACAAATCATGGAAAGATGCGCCCAGCACCCAGCGGTGAAGACCTAATAGAGGGACAGACAGCACTGAGACAGAGAGAAGATAATTTCCAGGCACAGTCTGTTGCAGAGAAACCAAACCATTTCAAACTCTTCCTGGGCGCAGGAAGACTGCCTTTCCCAGCCCCCACTGCTTCTAGGAAGAATCAAGGGACAGCTCTGGCCCCGGGAGGATGGGCTGAAGCCATGTCGGCCACCACTGATCATGGCCCTTAGGTAGGCCAGTGGTTCTCATTTTCTGTCTCACCCATTTGTGCATAGAATAAGCAAATGTCAATATCTCACACACACACTCACATAACTTTACAAATGGTCATGCTTATTCTTCCCTGATCTGCTCTAGGTGTGCTAGAATGGAGTCACTGAATCCGTACCTTTACCCGCCCAGACTGCTAATGTAAAAGTCTGGCAGGAAAGCGTCATAATTAGAATGCTACAGAAACCCCCCAGTCCCACCCACGCCTGGAGCCACCAAATCCTCATTCCCCTCCCAAACAAAGCGATTTGGCCAAAAAAGGATTAGAAACAAGACAGACTTGCTGGTTGTGGTGAGGCTTAACTAAAGCCAAAGAGCTGAGGCCACTGGGAGATCTGGACGGTACCTAGGTACTTAGCAGGTATTTTGGTGAATTACCAAACAAGTGAATTCTGACTTCAAATCATGTGCTCTTCCTACCTTATGCCTTCACAGTGTTGCTGTGAGGCTCAAATGCGAAACATGTGAAAAAGTGTTGCAAACTAGCCATGCTAGGTATTTTTATCACTCTTGAGTAGGTATGGGAGGTGCCCCATAGTCTGATTCTAAGGTGTAATACTTGACAGAACCATGAGAGGGCAGCAGCCCCACTCTGTCGCTCAATAACCACTTGATGGGTACATTTCAGATGGGAAAGGAAAGGCCCTTGCTGGATCTCTCGATTTATCCAAAGCTCATTAGAAGGATTTGGTTTTCAGTGCTCTGTAAGGTTTCCCAGGTTTATTCTTGCCTCTACTCATATAAGGTGGCTGAAAAATAGGAAAGGAAGAGGTCAGACTTGGTAGCAGCTGGGTCTCACCTCTCCCCCCATAACCTACATGGGGCTGCAGAAATGTTTAATTTCTTCATCCCTTTAGATTAATCAACTTTTGAGAAAGTGATCAGTAGATCAATAGTCTAACACAATAGAATAATTGATTTGTGCCTTTATTTTCCTTAACATTTTAGGACTGATTATCTTCCATGACATGATCTCGTAAAAATAACTGCTGGTAACACTAATTATTCCATTACTTTGTACCAGGACCTGCTCTTGATGCTTTATGCAAGGTAGCCTGATGGTTATCTCCACTTTATACATGAGGAAGTTTAAGCACCGGGGGGTCAGGTAATTTGTCCGAGGTTGCCCAGCCAGAGCCAAGTTAAGGAAGCTCTGTGGTTTGGCTCCAGAGTGTGTACTCCCAACCACTGACCTATACTGCTCCAGTAATCTAGCGGCAAGAATAAGATTCAGGAAAAAGCATTCACAGATGAAGGGTTTTCCCGAATCTTATTCTTGCCGCTAGATTACTGGGGAAGTTTTGCACCTAACTCTGTACATGGCTTCATGCTGAAGACATGGGCTATTTTCAGATCACCAACAGGATCCCTGGTAATTGGCACTGTGTGGGAAGCAGTCTGTTCTGCAGCACAGGCGCTCTGACAACTTCGGTGCCGTCGCTGCAGCTAACAGAGGCACAGCTTTCCACAAAGCTGAAATGTGTGGCCACAATTTATTTTAAAGTAATTATGACAGTTTTCAGAGTAGAGGATTATAAACGTTAGAACTTGAAAAGAGACCTTAAACAAGACTTTACTCAAACTCTGAGAAGCTCAGTGACTTTGAGGCTCCACAGGCAGAGTTAGAATTTGAATCTAAGAACTTGAAATTACCAATTTGAATTGCAGACATATTTTTAACAAAGCTTTCCTCCCTTTACATCAAATGTCTCATTCTCCTTGGCCCTCTTACGGGGCCCTTAATATTATAGAGGTAGAAATAATCAAGGCCTGTCTTTCACTGTGAACGTAGCAAAACATATAAAAGAACTTCCTGAGGTCCCCACTCACTTAACGTGCCTTCCCTTGGTTGCTTCTGATAGGGAGCGAATAAAAGTTTCAGATATGTATCAGGAACAGCAAAGGGTCTAAGATTTTACCAACCTGCAAGCTGACAAGTTCACCTGCCACAGTCTCCTGGGCACTGAGAAGACACGAGTCTCTGGGGTCAGAGACAAAGGGCCGATTATTATTAACAGGAACAGTGGCAGCTAGAGTGTTAGCATTTGTGCACCAGGTCCCTAAGTCCCAGCTCCAAAGGGCAACACGAAAAGGGCAGACCACACCTGCACACGCCACGGGCTGTGTAACAGGAGAGGAGCTCTGACCTGAATTTTTTATAATGAACAGCGAGCACACCTGTTCTTTACCCCAAAGATGGACCTTATATTTCGTACACTGGAGAACAGATATGCCTGTTCTTTGTTCCAGTGGGAAATGCCTTTATCCGTCAAGATTTTCCTTTATGCAAACATCCTTGAAAAGGTAGTCTGTACCAAACGACAGTCAGTGCCTCTGTTTGCAAAACGTGCAGAGTTATTGAGAGACTCCCTAGCAGGCGTGAGATCCATGGAGCCTTGCCACCCACTAGCACGAATCTATGAAAACTGGCCCTATTCAAGCCACTGAATGTTAAACTGTTTTTAAAGCACCGAAGGTAACTGAATTACTTGATAATCAGACATCAACTTCATATTGTTTCAATAAAGCCTTGCAGCAAGAAATCTGATTTTACACCCACACCAACAAAAATAATTAAATACTATTGATAATTTTTTTAAATTGTGGAAATACATTTTTTTCTAAGTATTTCCTCCTTCCTAAAAAAGGAAGAAAGAAAGAATACTTTAATGCACAACTGCCCACAGCATATTTTCTGGTTCGGCAAGTGAAACGGCGGAGGGAGGGCAAGCGATAACCCAGTTTCTCAGCAGGTCACACACAGCGTGGATTTTCGTGGCTAGTACCACACTGGGGTGGCATTGCTATGCTAATGTTATGGAAATAACACCTGTGTTATCACATTGGTTTATGTTGATAGAGTTATTTTGCATGATAAAATAAAATATACCATCCTAAGTTTACAAGTTTATACAATCTATGTAGATGGTTCAAATTTATGACTAGAATTTTTGCCTTGACACAACAATTTATTTTCTCTTTTCTAGTTATGAATAGTAATACCAGCTACCATTTACCATGCACCTAATATTCAGGTACTTTGTGTATTTTATCTCGTTCGAATTTTACTGGAGGTACATGAAGGAACAGAGACACAGGCAGCTGGAGATAGAGGAGCCAGGATGCAGAACGGCCAGCGGGAAAGCTGGTCTGTTTCTAATATGTTACTCAGCCTTACTGTTCCCTGGACCACCTGTGGCCTGGGGTGTGGATTTCCGAGATCGTGAAGCATTACCTTCCATGTTGCTAAGTCAGTTGCCTTAGTCCTCTTCACTTGGGCATGCTGGCCTTTTCAACAGTGCTTACGTCTCCACGGCTCAGGAACATCACAGAGTCTTGGAGGTGGAAGGGATCCCAAGAGTCTCCAGTCCACAGCCTCCCCAATGGTGGCCCATCTGCTTTTCACTTCAGTGCTCCCTTTGTTGGAAGCTCTTGTAATTAGGAGTTTTTAAAATGTTCTGTCTGTCACTTTGCAATTTGCACACATTGTTCTACATCTGCTCTTAAGTCTACTTTCTCTTCTAGAAAAATCTCTCACAGAACCCAAGGAAAGTGTCTCTAGGGCAGCTTGCTGAACAAGAGGCAATGACCTGGGAGGTTTGTATAGTTATGTCTTTAAATATATCATTAAATATTACAATATAGCCACTCTCCTGCCAATAAATCGCTCTAAGGTCATTAGCAACAGAAAGGATCTGTGGCCAAGTTTAGTGAAATGCTTACTGGTGCTAATCCATTTTCTATTATTCACCTAACAAAGTTATTAAAGTTAGTAGTTTCAGCAGAAACCCAACACTGAATAAATGTTGAAGAAGCATTTTTAAATGCCTCATGGAAACTTTATCATTCTTATGCACATCTGTACATTAAATCGTCTAGCAGTCTTAACAGATGATCTGGTTCATGGTTGTCCTCCCCATGGGCCACCATCTGCAGCTGCTAACAACCTCTCTTCTGTGGCCTTTCCGCTCTGACCCGTCTATTTTTCCCAACTGAATGCTTTTTAAAGCAATTCCACCTTAAATATACTTCATTACCCCAGATGCACTACAAAGTATGAAGAGATTCACAAGCCTCATTTAGGAACGCCGTTTTTTCATACACTTTCCATCTGTGGTTGGGAACCCAGGTGTGCGGAAGGCGCACTTAAATCTGCATGTGTGACTGCAGGGGCAGTCAGCGACCCTGCCCCCTGCCGTTCGCAGGTCAGCCGTGTCAGGGTTCGGGGCTGGTTGGTTGGTTTTGGGCGATTGTGCTGGATTGTATGTTGTCCCTTAAACATTCAGTTCATCCAGAACCTCAGAATGTGACCCTTTTGGAAACTTTTAGATGTTATTAGTTAAAGGTCCCAGGATAAAATCACTCTGGATTCAGGCCGTGCCCTGATCCTATGACTGTTGTCCTTACAAGAAGAGGACAGGACACAGGACAACACACAGGGAGGATGTGACGATCCAGGCAGCGATCGAAGATCCGTGTCTATGAGCAAAAGAACGCCAGGGACTGCCAGCAGTCCCCGAAGGGAGGACAGCAGCACAGAACGATCTTTCTCTCTGCGCCTCCTGGAGGAGCCAACCCTGCTGACACCTTGATTTTGGACATCTAGCCTCCAAAATGGTGAGAGAATAAATTTCTGTTAATTAATTAATAATATTAATTAATGTACTCAATGAATAAATTATTTATAGAGAGAGGGGAGGGGAGGGAGAAAGAAAGTGAAAGAAACATCGATGTGTGTGAGATACATTGATCAGTTGCCTCTCACGTGCTCCTAACTGGGGACCCAGCCCGCAACCCAGGCATGTGCCCTGACGGGGAATCAAACCAGCAGCCTCTCAGTTTGCAGGCTGGCACTCAATCCACTGAGTCACACCAGCCAGGGCAAGTTTCTGTTATTTAAAACCACTGAGTTGAAGCAATTTGTTATGGCAGCCCTGGGAAACCAATATAGCAACATAACAATAATTTAAAATGGAGAAAGCCTAAGTGCTTATCTATAAGTGGTATACTAATCAAGCCAGATACACAGAAAAGTAAAAAGGACTGGCTGGAAGGGGTTAGTAGATCTGAGAATGTGCTGCTGCTGGTGTTGCCTTTAATTAAAAACATTCTTCTTCATCAACAACCCTCGAAGACAAAGGGACTGCATGGCTTGTTCTCGCTGTTATTCTCCATGTCACTGGTCACATTGTATCGAAACGATGTTAGCTTTCCCGAGAACGCTTCCTCACTCTCAGAAGAAGCTCTGCGTCCTAGCAGAGGGATTGGCACATGCTGCTCCCAATAAATTCTGGATTGATAGGGTGACCATGTATCCAGGTTTGCCTAGAACAGTCCTTGTTTGGACCTGCTTCTCATCATAAACGTTAATGGTGTCCTCTTTCATTTTCAGAAGTGAACCACTTGGGTAAAAGCTTCACAGTCATTCTATCAATAGATGTTTATTCCATATATGAAGTACATGATCTTGAAAAGCCAGTGATGAGTCTGTTTGACAAAATGAAAGAGCTAATTTTTCCCTTTGTTAGTTTTTATTGCACAATCCATGTAGGGAATTAATGTATTCAGAGTGGTTTTGTTAAAGTGAGTCCGATCATGTCTTTTTGCTGTTCAAAATCCTTCCATGCCTTCCCATATTACTCAGTAATAGCCAAAGTCCTTAAAACGGCCTACAAGCCCCTATGTGACCTGACCTATTTCCTCCCTGATCCCATTCTTTGCCTGGTCTGTTCCAGCTGCCCTATTTGTTGACACTCAAACATATACACATATGTTCCTGAGTCAGAAACTTATTGCTGAAACCTGTTGCTGATAATTTGTGGGATATAGCTAGAAAAGTAATATTTTGCTCCCTGGCTGGTGTGGCTCAGTGGATTGAGTGCTGGACTGCAAAGCAAAGGATTGCAGGTTAGACTTCCAGTCAGGACACATGCCTGGGTTGCTGGCCAGGTCTCCAGTAGGGGGCGCACGAGAGGCAACCACACATCAATGTTTCTCTCCCCTTATTTCTCCCTTCCTTCCCCTCTCTCTAAAAATAAATAAATCTTTTTAATAAAAAGTTTTTAAAAATAGTATTTTGGTATTAATAGACAGAAACGTATCTATAATAGAAACAAGAAGATAGAAAATTAAGGCCTCAGTTAAAACTCAGTTAGCTAGAACAAAACCACCAACATCCCCAAAGACAGTTATCAACATAGAAATGTCCAAATCTGTAGAGAATTTTTGTAAGTGTTTACTCAAGCTAAACTGATGACATCAGCCGGGGATCAAAACCTAAAACGTTCTGGAGAATAACAGTCTGTAGTTTCTTTTATGCATTCAAGACTGAGGGAACGTCGGGACAATTACATGAGATGGAGAAGGGAAGGTGGATTGGATTACAGGACAGTTAAGATTATATACACTCTCGAGGGTGGCCTGTTTTGGAAGGAGGGGTCTGAAAAGAGACACTTCACCGGCGTGCTAACCTAGAAGCACAGAAGCAATGGACAGGGCTTGCTTAAGACAAAGATAAGCTTTTTACTAAAGGAGTTGTAGGCCTGGGGTATGACTACCCATGTGACCTGCCCAGTGAGGAATTTGTGATTTGTTACAGCGCCCTTTCTTTGTCCACACACTAAAAATAAAAAAAGAATGATGATAAATTAATAAAATAAAAACCTATAGAGATAGTCAACATAAAAGTGGCTATTTGAAAAGACTAACAATTCTGCCAATTTTTTATCCAGAAAGAAGACAGAAGGTATAAATAAACAGTATAGTATTAGGCATAAGGAGTAAGCTCTATTAGGGATTGTTAAACTATAGAGGAATAAAATAAGGAAGTTATGACAATAATTTTGAAAACATAAATGAAATAGGTATTTTTAGGAAAAATATAAATAACCAACACATGCTGGTTTTAAAATGTACATGGATTAGCAAAGAACCAAGAATAACCAATGAAAGGACAAAGCCAGCCCCATTTGCTCTGGTGGCACCATTTGCCTGGCAGGCTATGACCTTGTTAACCATGACTGCCATTCTGCTCTTCTGAGCTTGTCCCCAGGACTGGAAATTACTGGAAGCAAGAACAGAACTAACTGCTCCCTACACCACAGACAGAAGATACCATTGGAACAAACTGCAGCCTCGAGTTACATCGCCCCAACGGCCCAGGGCCACACAGCAGCCCCCGCCCTCAATGCCGGTGCATCTCTCCACACCACGCCCCTCTCCTTTCTTGGAGAGTGAATAAAAACTTTATTCTCTGTGCTGTTTTCTCTTTGTGAATTCTTTCACAGCCCACATCACTGACCACCCTAGCAACCAAGACATTTCTGAAGAAGATGGAATGAAATACCCAGATTTATTATAAAGCTGTAGTACTTGTTAAGCAGGGTTGTGTGGCACAAGACCGATCAATGGAGCAGACGAAAGTGCCCAGCGAAAACGGACCTACAAACTGCGGACAATAGTCAGTGTTAGGGAGAGCAGATCCAAGGAGAAAGAATGAGAAAGGAAGGGAAAAGGTTTGAAAAACGTGTTGGTCTCGGCGTACATTTGACCAAGGCCAAAACTGCTCTTCTTACTACTTAAGGAATGGGGCTATCAAGTATGAGCTAAGTCACAGTTCAGTTTTCACCCTAAGGAAGAGGGTCAGTTCCATAATTTGTAAGGCCCATTACAACATGTAACTACAGGGCTTCTTGTTAAAAATTATTAGTAATTTCAAGATGGTGACAGCAGAACATTAAACCAAGGTGAGGCTTTTCTAAGCTTGGGGTCCAGTGTGACTGCATAAGTCATATGCCTATAGAGGCAGCCCCACCAAAGAATTATCTTGATAGAGGAACTTGAGAGTTAAAGATGTTCGCCTCAGTCGCAGCTGACAGGCATAAGTGATTAACGCCTGTGGAAAGATGTAGCTGCAGGAACTGGGGTGCATGGCCTACCTCGACTCCAGGAGGGGACAAGCAATCCCACCTTTGTGCCCGTGGGCTGGGGGGCAGCAAGCATGGCGGTAGCGTCTGAGCCACCGCGCTCCAGGGAGAGAGATGAAGGTTTTTTGATCAACAGATAAAGAAGTACGAAGAAAATCATTCCTGGACTGCAACTCTTATCTGATTGACCTTTTTTCTAACCCCTTACCTACCCTTTCTTCTCCTTATAAAAAGGTCGGCCTGAGACGAAACGTTAAGATGGTTTTGAGGGGACACAACCCGTTGTCTTCTCCGATCACCGACATCTGGGTAAAGCGCCCGTAAAGAGTCAACCCTTGTCTCTCCTTAGTGGTTCTGGTGGTGGCAGGCGGCACGGATGCCGGCCTTTCTGGCTTCAGTCCTCCAGGCCTCTTTGCAGTGTGGGGTCTGAGGAATGTGCTCATATGAACCATGTATACATTGCTATACACTTTGTTTCAACTAATGTGAAGAAAGTGCTATTTTATGTCAGTGTTTTCACTCACAACAATACTCAATATTCTCTGAAATTAGGGCAAAGAATTCTCTATATTTTCTCCAGTTACATTAACTCAAACTCACTTGTAACTCAATAACTTCATTTAAAGTTTCCACTCACAGTCAGCTACAGGGGCATAGCCCAGTCTGAGCATTTACTTAGGAAAGTACTTCAAATTTTCTTTCATTACCCTAATAAATTTTCTACTGTTTGGCATTCTCCTGTGGCATTCATTTTCAAACTTAAAAGATTAATAAACATTTCACCAAGGCAAAGCTTATTTTATTTTGGGTTGCTTTATTTTTTTACTGTCAAATAAAATGAATAAATCAGTATCCAATGTTATAGGAAATATGACATATTAATGTGAATAATTGGTAATGCGTAAAAATTGATTTTCTGGAATGGAGTACAGTTGAACTATACTCAAAATTGGTCTTTATAAATTAAAAACATCTGGTCTACTTTAAAGAAAATATTTTGAAATACATAAATGTATAGACGCTTCTACTACATTAGTTTGAATCTTCCAAAGACTGCTGGTTGTCTTATTTATTATGTGCATAATGCTGTCAGTTCCTCAATAGACTCTCTATATAAATTTATATTTGGAGTTAAAATATTTATATGTGCAGTAGTTTCTTACACCAAGATAGTGCTTCTGGGGCAATTTGGGGTAAATTCTATTGCAGAGTAAAATGTTCAAATAGAGTCTTTTACCCCAAATGAAGAATGCAGCTCACTTTCAGAGAAGTGGCTAAATGGATGACTCTGCTTTCTTGTTACACAATTACTCTCAAAATGCTGCAGGGGATTTCATCCTTGTTTGCAAGTCAAATCTTGTTGCAGGTTTTTCTCACTGGAGATCTAGCTGAGGCCATGAGCTAATGTTTTTAAGAAGTTAAAAAGCGTAGGCGGTCGTCTGCACTTGCTGTTATTAGGCGGCCCCTGCTGTGAGTGGTTTTATTTGGCAGCATCATAACCGACGGATTACCTGAAAATGCAAGCCGATAGCTGTCCCTTCAAGAAAAATTCAATTTGCAATTTACTTTTTCCACACCTCCTTTCCACCAGCTAACAGATCAACTGCAGACCTCTGTTCAGCCCCAAAGGCACCTTTAATGGGAAAAGGAACCACCTTAAACCTCTTTCAGAGTAATCCTACTTAGCCACCGACAGGGAGGAGCTGGGTTCTATGACTCAGGGCAGAGTTAGTTAGTGTGTGGGCATGGGGAAAGATTTAATGAAAATCTAAGACCCACAGAAAACTGATAGATTTTCCCAGGATAGGGGCTTGTCCAAAAATCTCAGTTAAAAATAGTAGAGCTTTATTAACTATCTCCCAAGTAATTTTAGCTTCCTTCCTTCCACTCTCCCTGTTTGCCAATTAGCCACAAGGCTTCCATTTTTCTGTCTTGTCTTTTGCTGTTTGGTTTTTTCTTCTCTGAGAAATTTTAATATCATAGAAAAATTTACTGGCCATTTGAATAGCTTCTTTTGTGATTTGCTCTTATTCATTTTTTTCTATGGGATTGTTTACCTATTTTCTTATTAATTTGTAGATGATATTTATATGTTTGGGATAACCTTTTAACTATTGTTTGTGTTGTAAATACCTTTATCTACTTTGGCCTTCCCTTTTCACTCTTAAAGGTGTCTTTTGGTGAATGGAAGTTATTCATTTCAATTTGATTAAATAAGTGATTTGTGCCTTTATAGTTCCATCATGGTTATCATTTTTTTAAGATTTTTTTAAATTTTTATTTATTTTTAGAGAGAGGAGAAGGGAGGGAGAAAGAGCAATGTATGGTTGCCTCTCACATGGCCCTCACGGGGACCTGGCCCGCAACCCAGGCATGTGCCCTGACTGGGAATCGAACCGGGACCGCTTGGTTCCCAGCCCGTGCTCAATCCACTGAGCTATACCAGCCAGGTATGGTTATCATTTTTAATGTTTTATTTTAGAAGTTTTTTTCTACTCTGAAATCATGAAGATATTCTATCACAGCTTCTTGAAGTTCTTTTATTTATTTCTTCACATTTATGTCTAAGAAAAATCTAAAATCAATGTCTCTTTATGGTATATGATAGGGGTTAAGTTTCTTTTATTTACATTTGGATATTTAATCGTCCCAATATTATTTATTAAAGAGATCCTCTTTTTTGCCACCGCTCTGTAAAACCACCCTTTTCATCAGTCAAGTGTCCAGGGGTGGCCGCTTGTTTCAGCGCTCTCTCTGTTTCACTGGTCTGGCTTCTCATTTCGTGCCGTTCTCTCGTTTGCGCTCACCCCTGCAGTGGCTCATGGTTCTGACGTCAGAAATCCGGCTTGACTCTTCTTAAAAAATTGTCTTGACTATATTCTTGGCCCTTAAGTTTTTCTAACTAAATTTAGAAAGAGTGTGTTAAGTTTCACTTAAAAAGAAAAACGATGAAAGGTGTTCGCATTGAATATATTTATTTATCTGGGAAGAATTATTCTTTATCATTTTGATTCCTCTAACCCACAAATATGGTGTTTCCCATTAATTATTTAGATATTATTTTATTTGTATGAGTCATGTTTTGTAGTTTTTATTTTGCATCGAGGTCTTGCATATCCACTGTTAGATTTTTTCTTCAATACTTGATATTTTTTTCAGTTACTATGAATATTGTCTCTTCATTTGATTATTTTGTTACTGGTATATAGAAATTTAAATAGATTTTAAAATATTGTTTCTAGTCTAACTTTGCTAAAGTCATTAATTCTTTTAACCTTTAAAAGGTCATAGGCACTTTTCTCCCACCTGGTGTAGCTCAGTGGATTGAGCGCGGGCTGGGAACCAAAAGGTCCCAGTTCGATTCCCAGTCGGGGCACATGCCTGGGTTGCGGGCCAGGTCCCCAGTGAGGGCCATGTGAGAGGCAACCATACATTGCTCTTTCTCCCTCCCTTCTCCCTCTCTGAAAATAAATAAATAAAACCTTTAAAAAAAAAGGTCATAGGCACTTTTCAATTTTTCACTTACATTATCACATTATCTGTGAATATGGCGTTTCATTTCCTCATTTCTAATAATTATGCAATTTCCTTATTTTTCTTTTCCTTCTGCCCTGGTTAATACCATCCAGTCCTACAATGGTGTGTGTTGAATTAAAATGCTAATAAATCCTTACTTTGTTCTAGGTCTCAAGAAAAATAACTTTCAATACTTTTGCCATGAAGTATGACTATCAGTACAGGTTGCTTTGTAAATACCCTTTATTAGGTTAAGAAAGTTCCCTTGACATGTAAGTTTGCTAGGAGTATTTGTTTTTACACGGATGGATATTGAATTTTACCAAATGTTTTTACTACAACTATTGACATATGTGATTTTTCTCTTTCTGTGGATGTAGTGAATTACACTGACTAATTTTTTCATATAAGACCAAAAATTTAAATGTCATTGTTGGAATAAACTGAATGTGTTCATAGAATATTCTTTTTTATATATTACTGGCTCCTATCTGCCACCCTAGAACAGAAGCTTCACAAAGGCAGGGCCATTTGTCTGTTCTGCTCACTGCTGTGTTCTCACGGCCCTCTTGTTCCATGAACCCTCAGGCCTGTAACGCCCTCTCCTCTGCCCGAGCATAGAGAGCCTGAGCCCCTGGTTCCCTGGGGTGGCGCCATTTCTCCTGCTGGCACAGGGGTCATATCTCCTCAGGATCAGGCAGTACATTAACCCCATTTTCTAGACAGCATAAGAGGAGGGATCCCCCCAAAACTGGAATTATCTTCTGGAGGGCGGGCTCCTTGTGGTACAGGCTTCCCCCAGTAGGTGAGTGTTCTAGGAACCCATCTGTATCCGTGTGCCAGCTGGTGTTGTTGTTGTGAGAGGCTGTGTTCAGCTTCAGTGAATTTTTTTGAAGACCCCTTCAATGCATTCGCCCATTTCACAATGGCTGATTTATGAGCACATCTGCCCTCACTGTGCTGAGCATTCAACAGTTTCTGACCAAAAATGGCATGACATCCATGCCCCACCCTCCCTATTCACCGAATCTCACCCTGAGTGACTATTTTTTTGTTTGTTTCCCTGATGAAAAAAGTCCTCAAAGGGAAATGTTTTGGCGATGTGGAAGAGGGGAAACAAAAAACTAAAAGGCATCAAAATGGGCAAGTTCAAAACCTGTTCTGAGCCCTGGCTGGTGTAGCTCAGTGGATTGAGCGCGGGCTGGGAACCAAGCGGTCCCGGTTCCATTCCCAGTCGGGGCACATGCCTGGGTTGTGGGCCAGGTCCCCATGAGGGCCATGTGGGAGGCAACCATACATTGCTGTTTCTCTCCCTCTCTTTCTCCCTCACTTCCTCTCTCTCTAAAAATAAATAAAAATAAAATCTTTAAAAAAAAAAAAAACAAAAAAAAAAACCTGTTCTGAGCAGTGGGAAAAAAGTCTTGATGGGTGGATTGCATCAAATGGAGAGTGCTTTGAAGGTGATTGAAGTTTAAACATGTAGGAATAAGTACAAAAAGTTGTATAAATTCCATTTTTTCGCCTCCTGCACCCAAACAACTCAGGGCTCACATCTCCTCCTCTTTCGGTTTCGGGCACAGGCAGCTCCGGCCTCCCCCCACGCCCCTGCTGCCCTCTCGGACTGGGGCTCCTCACAGCGTGCCTCCAGCGTTCGGCAGAGCAGTGTCACCGCTCAGGGGCCTCCGACACAACGCGCACAGTGGCACCGATGCCTGAGGGCCGAAGAAGGTTCAAGGAGAGAAAGGAGGGAGAAGGCTCAGTGACCTTTGTCTGACCCTAGAGATGAAGCCTGGAGTCCCGTGTTCTGGGAAGAGCTCTGCTCTCTTCGGCCGAACTCACCCTAGAAAGTGGCCTCTGAATTAGCCAGGACGGTTGAGGCGCATACATGTCTGCCACCGGGAATCGTGAAATCAGGGGAGCCAGGGCTGGAGTGTGTTGTCAGAGAACACAAGGAACTCATCTGTTCCCTCCATTACAAAAAATCATAAGAAATGTTTTCAAATATCAAGCAATTCATTTCCAAACAATTTCAGTTAATGAAAAAAATCTCATTTTGAAATGTACCATGAAGTTAACAAACTAATTTGGAACAAAAATGACATGAGCTATATTATGGCTTTTTTTTTTTTTTAAACTGGTGACATTGTGAGTGTAATTGCAAAAAACTAAATCCACAAACAAAGCACTTAACCCTACGTTGACTTAGAGGTTTATAGAATTCTTCGTGACTCAGCTTCTGCCCCTCCTCCATTTTCTCCTTGAGCTTTTGGGATTTATTACCACTGTCTAAGAAACCAGGTCTTCCTGACTCCAATGCACACCAGTGCGCACACCAGCGCACACACCCGACACACACGCCCACTACCTGGAATGGTCGGTCCTGCCTGTCAGTTTCTTGGTGGATTCCATCCCCTCGGAGGGCTTTAATGTCACTTCCTCCTAGAAGCACTCCCTCACAAGCTTTCCACCTCCGCGCCCAACTAGTAAGCAGGCCCCTGTGCCTTTACAATTTGCAATTTTCCTACCATGTCATTCACCAAATTTCATGTATTTGCTTGTCTTCCCTATAAAGTGTAAACTCTATGGGGAAGGACCATGCTATCTTGCTCAAAGTGGAATTCCAGGCCTTAAAGTGGCTCCTGGCACGTATCAGAGGGTTCAATAAATACTTTTTGAATGCACAATTAAAATCTTAACCCATCTCTGTTCCTGAATTGTTAGTGTTAGCCATGCAGCTTTCTAAAATGACCTAGAGCTAGCGCAGGGCCTGCTGCCTGGAGCCTAACGAGCTCCTGAGAATGTGACTGTCCCCCAGGTCAAGCGAGGTGATTTACTAAGGGCTGCTGCCCATCACCTAGTGAGAGGCTGACTGCCTGGGTCTGCGTCCCCAGGACACTGCTTACTAGCTGTGTGACCTTGGACAAGGGCCTTAATTCTTGTGTGCCTCTGCACTTCTCGAAAAGTTGCTGGGGAAGGTTTGAAGATGCTTGACACAGTGCCTGGCACATGACGAAAGCCTAAGGAACGCTGTTCCCTTATTTGACAGTAAGTGATTTTCGACTGGTGTGCCACAAGGATTTTTAAAACGTGCGATGCCTCACTACTTAGCCAGGGGCACTGACCTCTTCTCCCTTAGACTGTCACATAAGAAAATGACAACAGCCAACACAACCATAGCTGTCCGGTGTGAAGGAATAAAAATTATGTCTATTTTTTTGGTCACATTGGCAAAAAAATATATTTTTTGGTGTGCCACGGAATTTTAGTAATTAGTTTCTGTGCTGTGAGATGAAAAAGGTTGGAAATCGCTGAGTTAGGGGATTGTTGGAGTGCCCGGCATCCCCAGACAGGGAGGAAGAGCCCGTCGGGGAGGACTGTTTGGTTCTCTGGTACAGACGCAGTGGGGACACCAGTGAGAGGGGGAAATGTCAGTCACCTCTGCGGGAAATCGGGTGGGGGCCACCGAGTTTTCTGCAGTCTGAAACAGGTACTGAGCACCAAAGAGGGCAAGGGCGTTTGGGGAGACAGTGACTTTTCTTGAAATTTCCAGTTTAA
The DNA here is from genome assembly GCA_004026765.1 of Micronycteris hirsuta. Lineage (NCBI taxonomy): Eukaryota > Metazoa > Chordata > Mammalia > Chiroptera > Phyllostomidae > Micronycteris > Micronycteris hirsuta. Next base: position 58,217 of record PVJI01004595.1, on the reverse strand, counting down.
TATTGAAAGACAGCATGGAAAAGGGGGAAGTTCTCAAAAAGATGAACTTCCTTGTTCATTATCTTCCTGCGGTGACCTCAGGCACATCCAGGGGTCAGCCCCTCAGCTGCCCTGCCAGTGCTCAGACTAGAGGGGGCAGCGCTTGCTCAGGCGGGTGGCAGAGGACACGCAGAGCTGTGGGGCGCATTAGTGTGTCCTGCTCGCCTGATTTCTAACCCAAGCTCCCTTCTCATCAGCCACCTTCTGCAGGGGTGGACGTGGCTCTGACAGATGAGATATAAGAGAATATTTATGTTCATGGGCCTTTGGAAAAAGTTTCTGCTTTTCTGGTGAAAATGAGACAGAGTGGGCTAGCATGTCTCATTTTGCCCTTCGTCCTCCCTCCTTCTCCCTGCCAGAACAGGGAGAGACATGATGTCTCGAGGTGTGGCAGCCATTTTGTAACCACAAGGCAATGAGCACAAAAGCAAACACCTTCGAGCTGAGGGCGGTGACAGGGACGACAGCACAGGCCAGGTCCCTGGTGGCACCTGCACCAGCCCCGGACTGCGGGCCCTTCCCTTGTTGCTTGTCTGAGACAAAGACACGCCTTTGTGTTCAGATGAACGTTGGCTGAGTTTCCTTGCCTCTGAATGGACTCCTAACTAATACATACAGCCTGCAGCCCAAAGCTTTAGAACAGACGACCCTCAATTGCAATACTTACCTTAGTATCTTAGAAGCACTAGTTTTCTTTCTCTCTTACTAGACCTGAGCTCCTTGAAGGTGGGGATCTGGCCTTATTTTAGTTCTCTATCTGCAGCCTACAGTAGACACTCAGTAGGTATTTGATAAATGAGTCTCTTTCATTGGCTGTGTTGTGATCACTGAGCTTGCAAATCAGGAACTGGTGCTGTGGGAAGATTTCCCCCGGTTTCTGGTCTCGCTGGCGGAAGGGCGATGCTTCTGTAAGAAGCCAGGGGTGCTTGGAGAGAAGTGAAGGCCCACGAGCCAGCAAATGAACTTTTGTGGTTTCCCTTATTTCTGGATATATTATGACAAAGAACAAATAAAATATGGTAATATCAGATATTTTTACTGGGAATAAAAACATATGCTCATCTCAGAAGCAGAATTAACCTTAATGGCAGAAGGAACAACAAAACAGACAAAAGGGTAAAATGACTTTTCTTCTCCTGCTACTGTGGGTGCCTCACTCATGACCCAGACCTCTATTTTACCAGAAAAACCTAAGCATTTGTATTTTAAAGAGTCTGGAGCCATGACTGATTAAGAAATGGCCCATCAACCTTATCAACTTCATTCAGGGAGTGTTCAGGCAGCTGCCTCAGGACACAGATGTGCTTGCAAAAGGTTATTTCCCAGGGCTCTGCCTTTCCCCATTTGCCTTCTCCTCTGCCTGAAGCTGATTTAATTTCCTTCAGCATCAGGAGGCTTCTGCCCAGAGCCTTTCTGCCGTTTGCATGTCAGCTACCCAGTTCTCTGCATTGATCCTATTTTAAAATGCTTATGTAATGCCTTTGGGTCTGCTGGTCTTTTGGCTCTTGAAGATTTTAATCAAATTGGCTTGAATACCCACTTGGCTCCCGGGAGGCTCAGTGCCAGCCTCATGGGCACGCTGGCTCGTACATCCTACCCCTGAGCAACTGCTGCTTCCCACTCTATGCCTGTGCTGATTCCTCATCTCTGCTCTGGCACCAACACAAGCGTGGGACTCGGGACCTTTCCTTAATTTGTGCCGCAGCTGTGAATAAGCCGACTAACGTGCAGCACTGAACATGACTTCTTCCTCCTAAGTCACACATCGAACTTCTTCAGTGCATACGTATTTATTAAGCACCTCTCCTATGCACGGCACTGTCATGCCAGGGACACTCTAAGGGTAGGAAGGTCACTGGACAGGAGAGCACAGCCCTGCCCCTGCAGGGCTGCAGACAGGCCAGCGGGAGCACCAGCGCAGGGTGGGAGCCACGCTGCCGAGCACTGTGGGTCACCGGAGCCGGGGCAGGCATTTGTTTGTCAAAGGGTCTGTGTGTGCCCTTCCTGGTTTCTTGTGCCAATCCACTCAGCTGAGCCGCCGCCTCACTTCCTTTCACTACTTCTTATAAACTGAATTTCCTCACTATAACATTTCTGCTTAGAAGCTCTAGTAAACAGGCCAAAACTGGAAAACAAACTACTAGCACATTAGTACCTACAAAAATCACTTACACTAAAGACAAGTTGGCTCTGACGGGAGGCCTATGTTCCCAGAAGGGAAGTGCCGCTCCCCCCGGGGCGCGCAGCTCGATTCTCCAACAGTTGAGTCAACACAGGACGGACCTGAAGCATTTGTATGAATTGGGTTTTTTCCCTACTTTTTCTCAGGAATAAATGACTAGATTTTTTTTCTTCTGCTTCTTGCCAGTTTATATGTAACTGTGTGTTGTGTTGGTTACTTCCTTTGAAACCAACGCCTTCTGGATTTAGCGTGGGTTTAGGGCCCTCTAGTGGCTCTTTCAATATGAAATACTAAAAATTACCATTAAAATGAATAAAAAAATAAGAAAAAAACTCACAAACATATTCTCTCTTTAAATTTGCTACATATAAGCTCTTAGAAGCTTTAAAGACAGGTCATAGAAAACTTGTGGCAGCTCATACATGTTCTTTCTCATGTTTCAAAATGAAATGTGTTGCTATCTTTGCAGTCCCATAATAGTTACATACGAAAGTAATCCCTTGCCTGAGAGCATCTCACAACGTGAAGACCTAACAGTTTCACATTCGGAATCAGCACGCTCTGTTAGAGCAAGTGCACTTTATAAGACCTGTCTTACCTTTCTAAGTAGCTCATTCAAATGTGGGAGTGGTAATGACCCTCGTGAGCTCTTGGAACTGGTGGGACTCCCACCTGACACCAAATATGGTGACTTTACGCCACTCTGTCAGCACCATTCCTGAAGTTGACATACTTTGTTTTCCAGTTGTAAGTAAGCTGCGTTTTGAGGGAGGAAGGGTGCAATGTGTCAAAGAGACTGCACCAAACATTTGTTAAAAACGACAGGACAGATGTTATTTGAGCTATTGAAGTAGAGGAGGCAGACTTCAGTACAGAGCTGAGCTCAACTGCAGACAGAGCAAGGCCTGCTAGGGGGTTGTAGCCAAAGGGTAGGTTGAGGAGATGTGGGTGGAATTTAATAAGAGAGACTTGATTAGCTATCAAAGGTAGTGGGAAAGGAACATGAGTGGGTATCGAGGATGGTGGGATTCTCTTCATAAATGTTTGGATTTCTGGCATCCTGGACTAAGGGAAGACCTACAGTTAAAATGGCTCACAAGGTCAAGGCCAAGGCATAGTTAAGAAGAACCCAACTACAGTTAGATCAAGGAGTCAGTCCTTGTCAAAGATGGGAATATTTGAGGATGACACTGGAGAGAGTGGGTGCGCACGGGGATTCTGGTTGTGTGGGATCCAGCTCCGTTTCCCTTACTTCAAAGGAAAGTCGGCCTCTGATTTAAGTGCTCCCCATCTCCCCAAAGTCCAGCCTGGTGTTAGGAACTTGCAGGGGTGCAGGCCCAGGGGCACAAGGGAGCCAGAGGCCATGAGGCCCACGCCAGATGAAGCTGGCGGTGGGGTCACTGCATTTACATCATTGCTTTCAAGGCACCGATTTATTAAATGCAAACATTTAAAACGTACCACAGTTGTGCAACATTGTGTTGTCCTTTTTCTGTTTTTTCATAGACTGGGAGCCGCAGTGTAATGTGAGTAGTCTGCACCCCTCGGTCTCAGGGAGGCCTTCTGTGGCTGGTTTTGGGAAGACTGTGCATCAAGTGCGTGGATACCGAAGAGCCCAGACACCTGAGCATTAGCCTATTACTCACGCCTTTCCACAATCCTCTGCTACGCTGTCCACAGACAATCTAACCATGGGTGAACTGGAGAGAGTCCGACTGGAGGACCTAGATAGAGCCTTCACTGTAATGACGGCATTTCAAGTCACGCGACCAGGTAAGGTCACTTAAGGAGTGAGCGCAGGTGCGAGAGAAGTCCGAGGTGTGGGCTCTGGGATGCTCTGACATTCAGAGGACTGGCCCCAGAGAGCCAGCAGAGGAGATGACGAGGACGGAAGGTAGGAGAGCTACGAATGACTGGAATACACCGTGTCCCTAGTGGCCCTTCACTAAGTCAAAGGTCCCTCGTTCCACAGGCACAGATTCCTCCCACCCCCGTGGATTCCTCAGTTCCCGCCTCACGCACCGTAAAAGGGGAGGGCCTGTGTGGGAGCACTGCGCTCATAACCAGACCTCCAGTAAGGCTCACCCCAGTCTGGGGTCTGCTCTCTGACCCTTAGTGGGCTTCCAACAGGCTCAGTCACAGAGGTCGAATCCCACGTGTTTTCATTAACAAATCAATCAGGCTTCTTCACGTTGCTGTTCAGATGTCACATCCGAGTTCAGGACATGAAACAGAAACCAGTTTAGCATTTTCAATTAGGAGGACATTTAAGATAGGCAATTAGGCTCTCACAAATTCATTGGAAGGTTACAGGCTACCGCTGGACGATTGGTTTCCAGGGCTGACCACCAACCACTAACCACTGCTCCCGCTGTCACAGCTGCTGCCACCACAACCGCTCACACCTGCGGAGCTGAGAACTGGACCTGAGAAGAGTCCGTCCACCACGCAGCTATGGTTGGGGAGGGGGACTTGCCATCTTATATGCCACAAAGCTGGGCTTCCCTGAAATTCTACTTCCTACATCTCTCTGAACATATGTCATTAGCCAGGCCCAAATCATATTTGAGACTAAGCTCTGCCCTGGCTGGTGGCTCCATTAGTTAGTGTCCTCCTGTAACTAGAAGATTGAGGGTTCAATTCCCAGTCAGGGCACATGCCTGGGTTGTGGGCTAGGTCCCCAGTTGCGGGCATATGAGAGGCAACCGATTGATGTGTCTCTCACACATTGATGTTTCTCTCCTCATTTTCCCTCCCTTCTCCTCTCTCTAAACATAAATAAATAAACTCGTAAAAAAAAACTAAGCTCCAAGTGATTCTGAAAAATGTAGTTTTTAGACTTCTGGCTTTTAAAATGCAGAGGGCATACAAAGAAGATGAGGCTGGATTCCAAATAAGATTAGCTAATGTGTAGCCCAAATGTGTTCAAAACTATGCAAATCTTGTAAAAGATTATAAGGCTTCATTTTTCTAAGAACTGCAACTTCTACATAAGTATTTCTATTTCAGTATCCCATAGTTGGGGAAGGCCTATGGTTCTTACCAGTTTGATGATACCCTCTGTTTTTATTCTCTGCTTGGCTTCCAAAGAATTCCCACATCTTTCTCAATTATAATGTATTTTTTTTAACTTCACCCAAGGATATTTTTTCAATGCTTTTTTTTAGAAAGAGATAAGAGGGGAGGGGGGGAGGGGGAGAGAGAGAGAGAGCAAGAGAGAAGAGGGAAAGACTTTGATGTAAGAGAGAAACATCAATTGATTGCCTCTCATACATGCCCTGACCGGGGACTGAATCTACAACCTGGGCATGTGCCCTGACTAGGAATTGAACCCATGGCCTTTTGGTCTATTGGACTATGGTGGGCGGGGAGGGGAGCTCCAAGCAACTGAGCCACGCTGATTGGGACAATTATAATACCGTTTACTCAGCATTCTCTTAATGTATTTTAAGTAAAAAGGTTTTGGACAGTTTATATCTAAGCGCCTTCCAAACTAGGCTATGGTATTGGTGTGTGCACCTCTTTTCCCTGGCCTTCCATCTGCACAAGTGTCTCATTAATCAATTGATCAGCTGCCCAAAATATCAAATATCAGAATGGTTACTGAGGGGAAGGCTCATAATCTGCCAGAGTCTAGCCTAAGAGTATAGACTGATCTCACTCACTCTTCCCAGGTTGCTCTCTCTTACTCCTCATTTAATCATAGATTAATCTTATTCCAGCAGTGCCAACCCGTGAAGTGTCCAGGCTCAGTAATTTATAGAGTAATAGGTAGTGTTTAGTTCTTTTAAAAAATAAAATGTCTTTTGATGTTTTCTTTTTGTTGTTATTTTTGCATCTGCTGCCTTTTTAGGAAATTAAAGAAAGAATACCAAGAAATAAATAAACCAAAAGCCACAACTGGCAAGGAAAATAAAACTAAAAATATTAGTTCTGTTGTAAAAACCCCTCATAGGTTGTTTCCCCGTAGACTTGACAAAGGAAGAGAGTTGTAATGTGCATCTAGAAACACACGCCATGGCTAGGACCCCTTGACTAGTCAAAGTGTCTTCCACATGTAAACGCATCAACCCAAATAATGATGTCTTCCTTTGGGAATACTATAAGACTGCTCATATATCTGTGAATACAGTAACACTATGCATTATGGAATTTTGAGATCAGTGATTTGAAAACAGGAATTGCCTGTCACTTGGTTGTCCGCCTCCTGAACTGAGCAGGAGCTGCTTGAGGACAGCTGTGATGCGGGCTATGCCCGGACGTATGGTGACAGATAGGGCCAGGCCGAGAGATGCTCCTCAGAGGGACTAGTAGAAATTAACTACGTGGCAAGCAGGGAGTGAGCACACTCCAGGCAGAAGGCAAAAGCAGGACATGTTTGGGAAGATGGTGGCTTAGCAGGACTGGACCTCTGGGATGGCAGGTGAGCGGGGACGGAAGGTTGGACTCAGATTGCATAGACCCAGGGGTGCAAAGAGGTGAAGTTTCAGCTTTCCCTGAAAGCCAGAGGGAGGGGCTAGATCAGGTTGACAGCTGGGCAGAAGCACTCTGTCAGCTGGGTAGAGGATGCCCCGAGATGGAGAGAAAGGCCACAGGCAGGGAGATCCGCTGGGAGGCATTTGGTTTCTGCCCAGGCCAGTGGGAGTCTGCCAGAAGGGATTCTATTGTGTCACTTTTCAGTGTCAGGCACCCGCACAGCGATGGCGCTTCTGCTCTGCCACTAGCCAAAGGCGGGCGTCCTGGGTCTGAAGGGAAAGTGCAGGCAGTGACAAACAGTTCTGTGTGCAGCTCTGGAGGTGATCTCTGAGGCCAGGACAGGGCACATGCGACAAGGGGTGCAAAAGACCTCGCATTTGATACAGGCGGTCTGCTCGAGCGTCTTAGGCTCTGGTCAGGCTTCAGCTAGGACGCATTTTAATTATTCCTTGGCTCAGTTACCTGAACCTAATTGAAAAAGTCAATGTTTGAAAACTAGAGAGATATTTGATATTTAACAGCTAGAGGCAATGAGTTTAGCTGGACTTCATAAAGGTTACAGCCCCAGCTGGCAGCCAAATCCTTCATTGCCTTTCACGGCCACAAAAATACTGCTTTAAAAAAAAGCGACTAACAAAATGAGGGATATCATGTTTTTCTTTTTTACTCATCCTGTTAGAGACGACTAATAGACTTAGGCAATACAAGTGCTAGTTGGTAAAAGAAAAAAATTGTGGTTTTTTTTGTTTCCCTCGTGGTTACTACCTTACATATTTTCTTTATTCTTTCTCATAAAATCTAAATGAATCAAAGGATTAAAACGATACATTTCCACCATCCAATTTCCTCAAGTTGTATTTGTATCCTTTTCCTCCTAGCTTTGTTTCAACACTACAAAGAGAAGCAGCAACAGGAATAATGACTCACTCCGTGACAGCATCGGTGCGGCCCATCATGCACCGCGACAGACAGCTGCGCCGCGGCTGTGCCGCCCGCGGCTGTGCCTCCAGCTCCCGCGGCTGACGGCGCCCACCCCTCCCCAGCTCCTCGTTCAGTGGCCTCGCCCTAGTAGCTTGAAATGGCAATGTTGGAGTACTTCTACCACGGAAATCAGCCAATGCTACAAATCAGGTCTCGCCGTCCCCCGCCGCCCCGCCGCCCCAAAATGCTGGTACAGCACACATTAAATATCAGAAGCACTCAAGAAAGATCTCTATTAAGTGATATCAGGTGCTGGGAGAGTGGGAAACACAAGGTTTGGCTATTCAATATGTAAGTGAAATGGTCTTTAATCCCACATCAATTCATTCTATTGGTTGGGTCATATGAAGCATCTGGTCTTTAACAATTTTTGGCCTATGAAAATGGCAATGTCATGTGGTTCAATCCAATACACATACAAGGTCCCAGGTCACAGAAAACGCAAGCCATGGCTTAATCAAATAAAGGTTTGTCTCACATGAGAAATCCAAAATAGCCATGGATAATAAGATACTGTCAGAGACTAAGGATCTTTCTATATTTCTGCCCTGCCATCCTTACAAAGTATATTTTGGTCCTTTGTTTATGATCTCATAGTTATACATGTCTGTGGTGCCTCCAGGCACTGTGCCTGCATCCCAGGAGGAAGAGCAGAGAAAGACAGAAGGCTTTGCCCACCAAGTGTATTCACGTTAATCAAAAAGACAAAAGTTTTCCCTGAAGCCCCACTCAAAAATTTCCATTTATATGTCACTGGCCAAAACCTGTGACATGATCACCCCAGGCAAAGGAGAACGAGATTACTAAGAGAGACGTAGACCAATCATGGTTCAGCTCTGGCACTGGGTGGCAGTTCTATTCCTTCTGAGAGGAAGGGATCTCAGCTGCCGCCTGAGCAAACTGACGTTCCATTGGTCGGGTAAAGTAGAGAGGGGGCGGGTCTGGGGAGGACAGCAAATGATATCTATCACAATTCCCTTCTGGTTATTAACTCAGACAACTTTAGTTTCTAAATAAACTTTGACAAGATTTTCCATTGCTGGGTGTAAATGTATGAAGTGTTATGTGTTATATATAATCTTTTAGACTGGTTGCTTAGCATCGTGCCTAATTAGCATGCAGTTCAAAAAACTATTCAGTATATATGAATCAGTTTTGCATGTTTATATGATTACGGTATTAAAATCCATTCTCGAAAGCTTGGCCTTTGGACTTTGGTCTGTTTACAGCTTTAAACTTTGTGCTTTAAACAAAAAGAAGGTTAAAGGGGCTACTGAATTAAGGTAAAAATCAGTGACCTGGCATCAGGGTCTAACAGATAATTGAAAGAAAATAATGATATAAGGTAACAGATGTTATAATATAAATCTTTCTGAATAAAAAGCCTAATGCTAGTCATTTTGAGGAAGCCAGAAAAAAGTACACTCTTCTGTAGTGATGATTATATCCTGTAAAAAGTCTGCTGTTGCATTGACCTTCCTTGCTACTTAAGAGTCACTTTATTCAAACGATTGGGATTCTTGCCTCTGCAATAATGGCAGGTTGGCCACCACGTAACCCCCAGTAACATGCCAGTCTGAGTTTTAACTACTGTTTATGCTTGGCTGTCCCATTGATTTACTCATGGCAACTAGGAGAGTGCGTGGCTGCTGGCGTTTGGCTGGGCTTTGTTGAGAAGTGTGGACGATGCAGGATTTCGTAACATGGTTATAAAATACTTTTGGTCACATTTATGAGCCCAAGGCCCAGAGTCCGACACATTCAGTTTCTACCCAGAGGAGGCCCTGTCCTGGCAGTGTGACCTGGAGCAAGTCACTTAACGACTGGAGCCTCAGTTCTTTTGTACAGTGACACTTTGTCAAACCGCCAGACGAAGCAAAGAGAAGCAGGTCAAACACTTCGCATATACTAAGAATTTAGTGAGTGGAAGTTGCTCTTCTTGTATTTCTGTGTTTGAGTCAAAGAAAGTTCTTCAGAAATGATTGTGTTCATAAATGTCTCCTTGATAATAATAATAAATATGTGTTTTATTGTAATAACTGCTGTTTCCAAGGGCCAACGTAGAATAACTAGTTCTTATGCTTTGTTCCAGTATTATCTGTTATATGTCTAGAGAATGTAATTTTGCTTTTTGTCCTTTTAGCTTTAACAGTAAAACCACGCATTTTCTCACAACTTACCTTTGAGAAAGTATGTAGGAACTAAAGGAGTCTCTTCTATCACTTTGAGATCATTGAAAAACAAAGCATCTGAAGGCATTTCTATAAGATAAAAACCATGATTATTACCTCTCAATCTCTATTTAACACTCATTAAGAATAAAGCCATATGGAAGATCATGTGGTTATAATTCTATAAAGGACCAATTAGAATAGTGGGCTTGCAGCCACTCGCATTGATTCCTACAGGTTTGGTCCTTTATAGGTATAGGATCACATTTAACTTTAAACCCAACCGAAAACTCAAATATACATTTAAAAAAACTACTCAAGTTCACACCTACTGGACCCTAAAGTATATGAATAACAAGCATGAAATGAAAGCTAACTCAAGTTTAGGGTTAAGTTTATTTTGCTAGCACTCTGATTTTTGGTAACCTGCCAATGTGCATGTGCTTTGTGTTCGTGATACACTAAGTTAACACATTCAATTGTTCTGCGCATGTCATGTCTTAATTATATTTGCTAAGTAAGAATTTACACACAATCTACTCGACATTTTGCCATTGACTATTTTATATAACAGTCTATTCCTTCATTTTACCAAATACAGAAGCTCATCAGACCTTTCCCTGTGCACTTAAGACATCTTCTACCTCAACGAAGAACAGAAAAATAACACAACATAGCCACTAGATGGCGCAGGAATAGCAGTGATGGCACTCCAGTGTCAGGAGGAAAAACGTTTTTGAAATTTATAGTTAAAATGATATGAGTACAACCAGATTATATGGGTAACTTTATATACCACTGGATGAATGTGAACATCAGAAAGCTGACTGTGAAGGTGAATTTCTATACAATAAATTTCCTTTTCCCACTGACTTCTATTAGGAAATCAAGGACATGTTTCCCTGGAAAATGAAAGTAAATGTGGGAGCTATAAATTATCATGTAGATAACAACATCTTTTATATTGACATGTTTAAAGGAAAATTCAATTTTAACTTTTTAATAAAGGTATTACCTGTCAAAATTTGAATGCTGTTTAGTTAAGGTTAATTTCGTGTTTGACACAACACACATGCCTAGAAGGGTAAATGCCATTTTAATTGCACCAAATGCATGGGGCTAGAATTCCCATCCGTAATTCCTCTGAGACTGTCTGAGTGGTTCCTAATATCTACTGGATGCTGATGAGTTTAGGAATACACAGTCTGGGCCAACAGAAAGGAAGAAAACCAAACACAGCAGAGCAGCCATTAGGAGGAACAGCGAATGAGCAGATGCAGCAGCAGCAGCTCCTGCAAGTCCAGAGAAGTGATGGGAAAGCACACTAATGGAGAGTGTGCAAGGGATGCAAGGACCTGTGACACAAGTCCTTGGTGATGCGATGGTTCATTGTTTTTTAGTTATGAAGGGATGTCTGAACGACAACCAGGTTCATTTTCTAATGATGTGAACATTTTTCTGAAGCTACAGGATTTGACGTAAACATCATTTTTGTCAAGGAGCTCATCAGTGTTTATGCAGTAACTCTGCTTCAAGGTCTGATTTACAGCTGTCTCGTAAATTAAACTAAAAATTCAAAATGATGGGATCGCTGTTCCCCTCCTGTGTGGTCCTCTGTCCTTGCCTGGCTATTCTCATCCGCTGCGAAGCTCCCTTCCACATCCCAGGCTGGCACGTCTAGAATTCTGGTCTGCCTGTGGCTTGATCTCCTCTCTCTTCAGCTTTGCTGTGGCAAGGAGGGTGAACTCTCTTTGTACAGCCTAGGGCTGTTGCTGAGAAGTCCTCACCAGCCAGGGTCCACATTTCTCAGCCCCAGCCGCCCTTGTGTCCCAGCAGGTCCTTGCCATTGGGACAGGAGCAGAAATGGTGCGTATCACTTCTTGGCCAAGACGATTAAGAAGTGGTAGTGACTTCCCTGTGCTTTCTTTCCCCGCATCTGCCCAGTGGATATTAACAAACAAAATGGTGTTGGAATCCACAGGTGGCAGATGGTAAGCACTGCATCAGTTTAGGGCTCCGTGTGTGAAGCAGGGCCTTCCCCCACGCTACACCCTGCCTTTCTAACCAGGGGCGTCTGGGATTGTGTGTGAGTGAGAAATAAACTTCTACTGTGCTAGGTCATTATAGTCTTTTTTTAAACAGCATGTAACCTTGCCTCAACTGTTTTATTTGTAAAACCTCTTTCCTTATCTGTAATGCCTTTTCCAGTGAGCGGGAGACAGAGAATGTTGATTGAGTACCTACTGTGTGCAGAGGACTAAGGACTAAGAATGGGAATGTCTTCATACAGATTTATGCATGGTGTCATATTTTAGTCTTCCCAACCTGGGAGCCAGATATTACTGTATCATCGGCACAGCCTTCACATATGCTATTGGGTAATCCTGCTCAAGTGCAGACAGTCTCTGACTTGTGAACATTACATTAGAAGGTCCAGCTGGAGACCTAATTCACGGATGAGAATGGGATTGAGGGAGCCAAAGACTGTTGAGGAAAACGTGGGAAGTGGCCACATGGCATTCTAAAACACGGAAGTGTGGCTGCAGTGCAGATGCGGGCTTGGGCTACTTAAGGAGATAATAGAGAAAGATTAAATTGCTACGGTAGGCTCTAGACCCAGAATGGTACTGAATGCCAAGAAATTTGGACTTTGGTCTATCGGCAATTGGCGGGAGGGGCGTCATTAAAGCTTTTGTGTAGTCCAGTGACTTGAACCAGTGTCTGCTTTAAGAAGACTTATTCAGCAATAGTATAACACACAGCCAACTTGCACATGAACTTTTATAGAAGCATTTTGCTGTTGCTGTGATGGGTTTGCCCTGCATTGTAGGATGTTTAGAAGCATCGTTGGTCTCTACCAGCTAAATACTGTGGCCACTCTCACCTCCTCGGATTGTGACGGCCAGAACCATCTCCCGACACTGCCAAGCATCCCACCGGGAGCGAAGTCAGAGGAGGCTGAGGCCCACAGTTCACCAAGTGAAACTTGTCTTTAATTATTTGTATTTGAAGACATATCACTGCCTCATCATCTTATACCAGGACAAGAGAAGCTCCTGTCCTTGGTTCCTGTCTTCATCCCCACCCATTGCTTTCATCAGAAGGCCCAGGTGGAGGTGGCCGTACCCCTCCCATCACACAAGGGGTCTTGGGACCACAGGTATATGGCCCTTGTAGCCCATGCCCTCCCTTTACATGTTCCAGGTTCTGTGACACTGCAATTCTTTGCCCAAATGGCCTCATCTTCTAAAGGATGGGGCGTGGGGGTGGCTGTGCACTGAGGGTGGACATGCGCGCTGTTGTGTCCACGTGCCTATGCCTGAGGCCCCTCATGAGGCTGGATGGACAAGGAAGGGGCGTGGCTCCTTGAATTTCCAGTGAGGAACTTCAAAACACCTGAGATTCCTAAATTTGAGTCTGCCCTCCCAGTCTTGGGCCCTTTTGAGAAACTTAGCAAGGTGATGCCAAAGACAGTGGGAATGAGCAGGGGCTCCTTGTGGCTGGAAGTTGCTGTGCTTAGTTGCACACGGTGGGGTGAGGGGAAACCTGAGCCACGTGGGACACAGTGACTCTTGCCTCAGAGTCACCACTTGCATTTCATAATCCAGTTATGATGACATGGTTTGGAGGAAGAGCTTGGGACTCTAAAACCATATGCATCCAGGGTCTAACCTGGTTCTGTCTATAGTATCTGTGGGGCAGCTGAGCAAGGCCAGCAAGGAGTAGAGTGCTTGGACCAGGTGGAGGAGGGGGAATGGCATCCAGGGAGTGTGTGAAAAGGCCCGAACATGTTTGCAGGGTGCTTCAGCATTTGGAAGTTGCTTGGGGAATGGAGAGACTAAGGGTGTGGTTGGGGGACAGTGTGCTTGGGGGAGAAGGGAAGGGGGTGAGTCTGCAAGGACCCTACACAAGGGCCCTGAGGCCACTCCATGGACTGAGACCTTCCGCTGCAGAAACACGGAGCTCTGGGATTGCTGCACAGGGCAGGGTGTCTGTCTAGGTTCTGGGAGGAAACAGAGAGACGGGACAGGCTGGGGGGTGTTTCTAAAGTTCTGAGAAGAGATGCTGAGCTGAACAGAAACATTGGGTCTCAGAGGAAAGAGGAGAGGTTTTTGTGAAGGGAGAATCGCTCCTAAGAATGACGACTGTCCATATAACCCTGAGAGTGCTGCAACCTAAGTCCGTGGTCGTGGTGTTCAAGATTTTCCACATAAAGATGTGGGTTTTTATGTGGGGTCACACCATATTAAATTTTCAAGTAGGATTTAAAAGTTTTGCTTTTCTCTTTCTTTTCAGGACTACTTTGTAGACCTTTGCACCTCCATATGTTTTAACGTTTTTGCATTTCCTCTTGTGTGTGCATGTACATGTACATATGTGTTTATTTTTTTAACCAGGCATAAAACTGATTTTTCTATAAATATAATTCCAAAAGTAGAAACTTCAGCACCTGAAACCTGTATAGTTAACTAGCATCACCTCAATACATTTCATAAAGAGTTAAAAAAAAGAGAGAGAGAGAGAGAGAAAAGAGAAAGAAACTCCAGGATGAGGGAAAACCAAAGGTTATATTTGGAAACAATGGGGATTTTTGGTGTCTCTGAAATCACCTGGCCTTGGTGCCTCCCAGTGCTGCCAGCCTAGACCCCTCCTTCATGTCATTGTCCTGCAAAGGAATTAACCTCTCATGCATTCAACCAACATACGGGAATGAAAATCTAAGATTGTAATATGTCAATTTAAGTCAAGAGAGCAGATTCCTTTGGGCTTCATTTTTCAGTAAAAATCATCCGAACTGAGCATTAATTTGGGTCTATATACAACTGCTTTCAGCTATCTTCAAAAGAAGGTAACTTGGAAAAATTTGACAGGCAATTATATTCCCATTAACTTTCTGTTGGGGCATCTACCAGAGTGAGATGTCTCTGAATTATTAGCATTCTTCTCCACAACTGGAAAATTCCATCACTTCAACAAGTTTTCCGACTGTCTCCTTTGGGTCTGATGACTGTAAAATGCCAATTACAAAATCGCAAACAATGGGCTCACAAGCCCTGGATGCATTTCAAATGGTTTCGTGGGCTTCTCAAGCCTCCTTCTGGACAAAGGCAGAAATGTGGGCAATGCAGCAGCTACTTTAAAGAGCGTCATTGTTCCGCACTGAGGCGCCTCTCTGCAGGGTGTTTCCATGTACTGCTTCCAGGTCCACGGAATTGGGGCGTCTCGAGTCAGAAGAGGCCGTGCAGTGCCATTGAAGCCTGTCATTCCTTCTCCCATTTAATCACAGATATGTTTAAATCAACATGTATTTTTAACATGTATCCTGTGCAAGGTGGGAGGCAGTGTGATGTAAAGGGAACGAGGCTCCCTTATACTGAGTCCTGGCCAGCGGGCTCAGCAAAGCCTGGAAAGGTAGGAGGTGAAGTAGGAAGTGTTGTTCAACTCAGATCTGGGTGGCTGCCCTACAGGAGCATGTGAGGCCGAGGGAATGAGATGCGAAAATGTGTGGGGGTGGGAAAAACAAAGCTAGTCAGTAGGACATCAGTTGTATCCATTTGACCTGATAGAAAGTTCGTGTAAAGAGGAGATAAGGCAAGGAAGGCCCTGTAAACTGTGAATTGACCGGTCATGGGACTGTTCAGAAAGCCATAACGCATTTCAAAGCTTTTTGAGCAGGGGCATAAATAATAAATCTACCTAGTGACCAAGGACTTTACTCAAGGAAAAGGATAGATTCTGATTTAAGAGAAACTAGTGTGATATTCTGACTAAAGAAATCTCTAATAATGACTTCATTTATGCTCCATGAGCCATGCTTCTCACAAACTAATTTCTAGGAAACAAGGCCTGTTCCTTCCACATGTAGAAATCAGGAGAAGTAGCAGGGGAGAGAGAGAGAGAAGAGAGAGAGAGAGAGAGAGAGAGAGAGAGAGAGAGAGAGAGAGAGAGAAAGTTCTCCTCTTTTTATAAATCTACAGTGCTCGCTAACTAGGGCCCCGCTATTTATGACCTCATTTAACTTTAGTTACCTCCTAAAGACCCTCTCTCCAGATAGAGCCACACTGGCGGGTAGGGCTTCAATGTATGGATTTTTTGGTGGGGGATGTGGAACAATTCAGTTCATTGCAGGGGCTTAGGTGCAGCCATTGAATCACCTGAACACTGGAGATTTTTCATTTGCTCAAGATTTGAGAAACTACGTGAAAGTTGTAAAATCATCCTTGTGTCAGGTAAGAAGGTAACATTTGGTATTGCATCATCTCACTGTTTTGTAGCATTTCCCATAACCCTAAAACTAAGAAACACTACTCTTTTATATATTAAAATTACGCAAATCATGACACAGGATTAATGAGTTGTTTTCAGCTAGCTATGTTATACTTATGTGGAATAAAAGAGGCGGTCCAACCGACCTTTGGCTGTAACAGTTTTCCTTTACTTGATCACTGGCCTTATGCCGGGGTTTCCCTACATCATCTTGTGAGTCGTCACAGTGACGCCATGATATAAAGGTCTCCATTCCACAGCGGGGGTCACTGAAGCGGAGGAATTTGGGTAACAGTACAAGAGGGAGTCAGATTTCAGACTCTGGCTTGGGTCCTTCCCAAATCCAGAAATTTTCCTGTCCCATCTTGCCATTCTTGACATTATATTGTATTTCTTTTGCATTGATGATGTAACAGATAAAAAAGGACATTTTTCAAAAATTGAGATCTTAAATGGATGGGAATGACAACCCACAAAATGACCTGGTTTTTTAAAAAAACCCAATGTAGTTCTCATCTCCCACCACAAAACACAAAACACAAAGCAGCATCCCTAAAGATGGGGTGAAAGGGTCTGAATTGTATAGGTACCTCGGCGATTCTAGCGATTGCACAAATTTGGGACTGCAGTGGGTAAATGGTAACTTCCCAAAGTTATGTCCACCTCCTAGTCCCCAAAAACTGGGAATGTGACTGCATTTGGATAGTCTTTGCAAATGCGGTTAGGTTAAGGACCTCTAGGTTAGGTCATCCTGGATCACCTAGGTGGGCCCTAAATCCAATGACAGGTGTCCTGATCCAATGATACAGAGGAGGGAGGACCATGTGAAGATGGAGGCAGAGATTAGTTATGTAACTAATTAGTTTGTAACAAGGAAGGCCCGGAGCCACAAGAAGGTGGAAGAGGCAAGGAAGGACCTTCCCCTAGAGCCTCTGGAGGGAGCGAGCCCTGCCAACACCTGATTTCTGACTTCTGGCTTCTAGAACTATGACAGAATAAATTTAAGTCACCAACTTTGTAGTAAATTGGTGCAGTATCTCTGGGAAACTAATACAAGGACCTACTGATTTAGGTGACATAAAGTAGCAAAAGTAATTAAGGCAGGATTGAATGTGGGAGTGAGAGAGAATATAATTAGAAATAATATAGGACATATTTTGCCACTCAGAAATGCTCATAATTTACTAGGCTATTTTGATTTTAGTGTTCCATCGTTCAAAGCTCCACCTATACATCTTTATCCACTTCCAAAGTATTGAGAAGGGTTTTATAAATTGTGTTTATATTGACTGGGAAAGGTCATTCAAGTCTATGTAGTTAAACCCATGTAGACTTTGAGTGTCTGAGGAAAGCATTATAATTTAATTATAATCAAAATGTAATGCTTTCATAGGCAGGTAGTGGTGAGGTTAATATAACAAAACAGCAAAAACAGACAATGACCCAGAGAACAGGGATGCACTGAGAGGGCGGGAGATTAGGGGGGAGGGAAACCAGTGCGAGGTGCCTCTCTTACCTTGTGCCTCTGGAGGGACAAGTGCCATTTCCTTCTGTCCTTCAGGAAGCACAGCTCTCAGGGATGAGGGCTTTTGCACTCCTCAGCAGACAATGCAAGACAGCAACACTTCTGTGACTGACATGACTGAAAACAACAAGTAGAAGGCAATTAACTATGGTTTTCTTGGGTATCAAGACAAAGATTCTTTTCCCTTTAATAATGTTTTTAAATATTATGCCATCTTTGGAAGGAGTCAGAGCTGGATATCAGTTACTGTTATACATGTCAATTAAACAAAAACATTATGTATTAAGTCCCATTTTATGGCCAATTAGGAAATTATCTGCCATTATGTTGGGCCATTCTAACATGATATTGCCTTTATTTTACCTGGATTCTTTAATATAAAATATCCTCTTGAGATTATACTAATACAGTGTGTTAGAAATGTATTAACTTGGTTTCCCCAGATTTATATTTCTAGCCCCAGCGTTTTCCATAAATTCTGGACTGAACATTCCTAAACACACTTGGCCACTTGGATGAGTAGTCAAACAAAACACAAAAAACAAAACCTTTTGATTTCCTCCCCCAATCTCATTTCTTCCTCAATGTTCCTTATCCCAGCCAGTGGCAACACCATTTGCCCAATTGCTCGAGTCAGAAATTATGAAGTCATTCTCTTTTTTTTCTCTTTCTGGCAACCCCCTTACCTCTCACCTGTAGGAAATAACATTGGCTCAATCTTCCAAAAACATCCCAATTCCCACTACTTCTCTCCACCTCACCATTTCCCTAGATTACTGCAACAGGCTTCTAACTGGTCACCCTGCCTCTCCTCTGGCCCCCACAGTTTATTCTTTACCCAGCAACCAGACTTTTAAAATGTAAACCAGGTTGTATTTAATTATGTCTTCCCTACTTAAACCTTGCAATGACTCTGGCTTATTTAGCATATAGGTCATTGTTAACATTGAGACCCCCCAAATAGCTGCAGCTTTACCAAGAATGGAGGGGCTGTTAATGATGCCTTCACAGGTCAGGGGCCCAGGCTACCCATGTCTTATTCTTCTACTATGCACCACAGTGTGTCCCTTCATCTACCTGGTCCAAGATGGATCGATGCCAGCACATCTGCTTTCAGGCCGGTACAAAGTGGAAAAGAGGAGGGCATGCCCCTTCCGGTAAGGGTGCAACCTTGAACATGTGCGTATCACTTCCACTCACATCAATTGGCCAGAAGTTAGTTGTGTTACCACTCTTAACTGCAAGGGAGGCTTAGGAATATTGTTCCATGGTCAGGTGCTCATAGTTTTATGGGTTGGAAATAAGGGGCTCTATTACAATAGCAACAAAGGGAACATGGATATTCTGGGTGTTATGGTAGATGAGGTCATGGTGAGACAGAGACTGAAATATGTTGTGGCTCAACAAGACGGAAGTTAATGTTTTCTCACATGAGGGTTTTGGGTGAGTGAACTGTTTGTTGGCCAGACTTTGCTCAGTGCAGCTACCAGGGTTCTAGATAATGGAGGTTCTGTCATCTCCAACATCTGGATTGAAGGTTGCCATCAACGTTCCCATCCCAGAGAACAGGGAATGAGAACTGGATACATGTGTGGATGATTTGTGTTGGGCAGTTCTGAAAATAGTGTCCCTCACTTCTATTCACATTCCATTGACCAGTTCTCATTCATATGACCACATCTAACAGCAACATATACTGTGGAATTTGGTCAGGGTATATCCCCAGCAGAAAGAGAAGAGAGATTTAATGAATGTCACACAGAACCTCACACAGAATCAAATCCAAAGTCCTTACCAGACTTAAAGCCCTTAGAAAATCTGGCCCATGGCTGTATGTCCAAAATATGCTTCGATCTTCCTCCCGCTGATTTTGGCCCAGCCTCACTGGCCCTCTTTCTTGTCCTGAGACTTACGGGGTCTCTTTCACCCCAGGGTCTTTGCAACTGCTCCTTGTTCTGTTGGGAACCCTCTTGCCAAGTTTTTCACACACCTCACTGAGATCTCAACTGAAAAGCTGTCTCCTCTGAAAGACCATCTATAGCCACCATTTCCACACCCCACACCCTCCGTGTCCTTGACCGTTTCTCATCACTGTCAAATCCCTTGTCATGTCGCATTGCTCTTCACAGAACCTGTAACTTGTTCGCCTCTTCGTGGCCTGTGCCTAGCCATAACCCATATTTAGTGTGATGGCATTACCTATGTTGTTTATTGTATATCCTTAACTACCTGGGGATATTGAATATATTATTAAATATTTAATAATTAACTATATTAACAAATATTTAATAGATTAATTAATGTAGAAACTCTCTTTGTTACACATAAGATTTAATTTATCATACCATTCTATGAGTTAATACCTTTCCACCCTTATAAATTTTCTTTCTTGAAGAATGTTCTCCAGATGTTTGATATTTGCGTCCCTTACTTGCAGAATGGGGGGATCGTGTACCTATGCCCTAGAATAATTGTCGAGATTGCACGGAATAATCTATGTGAAGTGCCAAGCACAGGTGTGGCCCGTGGCCCCACAGGCAGAGTGCACTCAGCAAGCGCTCGTGTGGCCGCCGCTGCTGCGCCGCCACCTCTGCGTCCTCACAGGGACAGCATTAAAGGTATGGGAAAAGGGGGAAATCCCTTAATCATTCATACATTTCCCAAACACTACATTATCTGAATTTAGGCAGAGAAAGAAAGGATCTAAAATACAGCTCTCAGCGACCCTGATGGCAAAGTGACAAGAGGGCAAGTTCCGCATTGCCTTTCATTTATTGAAGTTGTTATTTTACAAGGAAATATCTAGACTCTTCCACTTTCCAGCCATAACCCATATTTTAGAATGTAATAATGTAATAGTTTAGAATATTACAGTCATTCTTTCGACATGGCCTATGGAAGAGAAAGTGGAACAAAATCCTCCTGATAAGAGTCTGTACTGAGTCTAATGCATTATTGAACACTACAGGGACTTCCATTGCGTTTTTATTTTCAAATGAAGACTGCATTCAATCACAGAGTTGATGAATTCCATCTGCTGTATTCCAGTTGACAGAGCCACTAAAGGTGATACAGTTGCACTAGTGAGTCCAGTATCTTGAATAATTCCTGCAGGAAGCTGTGATCAAAACAAGCCCTGTTGAGCGGAATCAACCGGGAAATGGCTCCCAAACACTAAAAAAAGCCTGAGAATGCTTAGCTAGTAAAAACACTGAAGTAATTGTTTTAAAATAAAGAATCATTCTATTTGTTCTTGTAGCAATCATTTTAAAAAAATAAGCTCTCCCTTGGCTCTTTAGTACAAATGCCCCTTTCTCTGATGTTACTGGGTAATTTCTGAGGCCTCAGTACTGGGTTACCAATAGATCTGGTGACTCAGGTGGCCTTAGTTTACCTCACTCTTTTTAGTTTACCTGAGCACCTTGCTCAGGGACTTGCAGTTCTCTCTTTCCCAGATCTAGCCAAAGAGGGTTAAAACGGGCTTCAGGGTGCTGTATATGACACCCTACAGGCACAGCATACGATTTCTGGAAGGCGTCAGGATTTCTGGCAGTGATTGAAACATCATTCCCATGAAAGTGTAGTACTCGAGAGACAGCACTCCCTCCTCCCCACGCCCCGGCACTCACCACACGGTTTTTAGTCTAATTCCCACCCCACCCCTCCTTGGTATTCATCCCACTATTATCCAGTCTCTCCTGCTTCAAGCTGAGCTGTGCTTTGGGAACCATAGTCTCTGAATGGCTATAAAAATAGAATTGCTGATGGGGAAAAAAGAGAGGTAGTGACTTTGACTGCCTCGGGTGACGACAGCTCTGCCTTTTTCCGGTCAGTGTGACCCTTGGCCCTGGAGTCAGGGTAGGTGGGGGTGGAGTCAAAGTCTTCTTGCTTTGGGGTTGTTGTGGCCGGTCTGGGTCAAAGGGCAGTGTTGGTGCCACCCGAGTGTGTTTCTCAATCCCTCCCCACTGATGATACAGTCAGAGGAACGTCCCTCTGAACCTTGACAGGTCATCTCCTCTTATCTGCGGTTTCCAATGCCGGTGCCAGATTTTTGTCCTTTTTGCATATTCGAGAGAAGGTCTGTTTTGTATGGCTAATGTGCTGCCTGAAAGTCTGTCTGTGTTGCTCGTTTTTGTTTATTATCAAGAAAGATCAATTGAGCAGAATAATTGGGCCTCAGGCCAAATGGATCATAATGACCCTCTAAGGGTAAATCTCAACATAGACGCAAAGTTGGACATCATGTACTTAAAGCCCTCACTTTATTTTAGGCATGCGATGGCCCAAGAGGACCAATGACTTGCCCGAGATACAGTTAGGTGGGGCTAGAGCCCCAAACAGTTGCTCCACATCGATTAGCTAATCTTATTCTGCATCTTTTGTTATGATTTGAACTTGTTATTATAGGTCAGGCTTGTGCCACATGTCTTATGTGATTCTTTATTTTTATCTTCAACAAAACCTATGGAAAGCATGTGTGATTAACCCTAAGATGCCAGCATTTTATTTTCATAGAAAGTAAGGGATTTTTAAAGGTTTTGCAGAGCAATTATTCAAATGCCTAAATATATTTAACTAAGAAAGTAAAAAGCAAAAAGTAAGGAATCTTTATTTCTAATCACCAGACTCTTTGTGTTTCTAACCAGGGTACCTCCTATTAATGCTGAGGTAGCTGGGAACCTGAGTTAGTAAGCAGGAAGTCACTTTGTAAACACTATAATACACAAGAAAGACTGTGGATACATGGGGGGAGCACTTACTGGGGTATGAGGCTCTGTGAACTGCCCCCACCTCAGCAGAGCACGCACATTTCAGTAGCGACATCTGTGTCCAGCCCAGGTCCTCATAGGATGTAGCTTGACAACACTGTCATCTTATGACTTGTGGGCTTTTCTATGCTTCGCACTGGCCTCCCCCTTTGGTTCTCATGGTCCTTAATAAGACAGAGTGTGACTGGATTTTCCCTCTCTTCGATTACACTGTGCCCCTGATTGGAGTTTTGGTTGTTTCCAAAGCACTTCAAGCAAATATTTACAGTCTCTGCATTTACCACTCATTCTATGTGGATTAGACCCTTCTTCCTCCTATAGGACAACCTTACTTGTTTCCAAAATTTTAACAGGTACTTTTATTATTTTACACAGAGGTAGTAAAGGTGAGCCAGCTGGGTGGCATAGGCTCAGGAAATAAGTTACAGAGGCAAAAGAAGGGCCTTTGGAGCTTAGGAGAGAGAAAGGCAAAGGGACACCTGGGGGCCATTTTACATTTCTATAGTTATTCTCTGATTTGAGGGAAACGCATCACTCCTTCTCTCTCAATACAGGGGCTTAGGTACAGCCCCCAGCTCACTCTCCCCCCAAGGCCACCAGGGCTGGTGTAGGCTGTGTCAAGAGAATGGGCAGTTAAGGAAGGCATCTTGGAGTAGCAAGTGCCTCAGCTAAATCCTGAGGGAAGAGGAGACCCCCCACCAGGCTAGACCATCACTTCACACATAACTAACTCACTGCATTGCCACAGCAAACACTTGGCCAAGGCCATGTGTCTTTACCCAAAGTAGAAACTACTAAATCAGGATCCTCCCCCTGGCTGCACCAGTTAAAGATCTGCAAAGATCATCCCCATTGCTCTTGAGGCTTTCCCGATTTGACTGCCAAGGCTTCTCCTGACTAGCTTCATTGAAGAGAAGCCAAGCCATCCCAAGAGTTCGGGCCAGCTGAGACAGCTCTCTGACTCATTTCCTGGAGGTTCTAAGTCATGCTTCGACCATTTACAAGACCAGTGGTGCCCTCCTCGTTGGGCCAGGCCACAGCATGACCTGAGTATGTGATAACCTGAAGGATAATACCATGTGTTGAAGGCCAAAGCCAAAACCAAAAACCAAATCTGATCCAGAGGTGGTCAAGATGGTTCAACGTAGCGTGAAGGCTGGATCACAAGGTGACAGTGGAGGAATGACCCCTTGTAATTCTCCTCTGAACAATTCTGCTGGAAACTTTTACAGAACTGACTGGCAAATTTTAAAAGTCCCCAGTTTCATTATGCACAGGTTGAGTTGTTTGAACTTTTTGATATTCCTTTCATGCCCCTGAGAATGTCTAATGTAAAACAATAACTATGGCAAATGACTTCCTCCTCTGAGAAGTTTGCCTGAGATCCCAGGTGTTAGGTGCTTCCTTCTTTGTGTTCTCACAGCATCTGGTTTGTATTTCCCTTACTGCACATACAGTCCATGTTGCATGAGAGTTACACACTGGTGTGGCTATTGGCTAGGGTTCACCCTCCAGTCTCCGAAAAGCAGGACCCTTGTGCTGTTCTTCTCTGCTGACCTTCAACTAGAACAATGCTTGGTACTTAATAAGTAAGCATTGGGTTAGGGAATGTTGTTATCTCAACAGAAATACTTTCACCTAGTTATGGGAGAGTATTACTACTCACAAGGAACCACTTGTTTTTTTCCCCTAAAATAAAAATTATGGACTCTATTATAGCACAGCTTAAAATGAGACAGTGGAACCTGAACAAAGACAAAGTTGGCATTTTTCTTCTCTGGAAATAAATCATGATGAATACAAACAAGGATGAGACCAAGACAGTCAGCATGGCTTGTCCTGACAGGCCCTGAAAACCTGGGTGGGTTTTTGGACTACTCCAAGGTTCAATTTCCTCTCTGGGGCAAGCCAGGGTTTGGTGAAAAAAATCCTGCCCTAAATTCAGCTTTCTTAGGATAAGCCCTCTGGGGCAGATCTAAACTGATGCTCCCTAATCTAGGCAATAGGATGTAATTCACAGACTAGTGACAACAGAATTCCTGGAAAGTTGGATTGAGAGAGCTTTGTGGTCTGTTTAGTGGGAACTTCACGATGGCTGAGTGGTAGCCTCCACAGATGTAGATGGAGAACCAGAGGCACTAGGGCTGCTCTAACTTTGCTCTAACCACTTTCCAATCCAGGACAAGTTACTACAAATGGGTCTTAATCATTTCAAACTCCAACACAGAGATGATGAGTTCACACCAAATACCCCGAATTCATACTTCCTTGTCAAAAACAGCCCCTGAGTTTCACAGAGGAATGCCTGGGAGCTAAAGACAGTAAAATGTCCTCATACAGTCTCTTCTCAATGTGCCCTTGGCAGTTTTGGCTGAGCGTGATCCCCACAGAAGCCTTCACAGTGGAACGGTGGACATGGAGCCAGTTCCTAAAAGCCAATTGCTGCCTATCTGATTGATTTCGTTGATTGCACAGCCACTGACCTGCACATGGCAATGAGGGTGTTGCTCCTTGGCAGTCAAAGGGAATAATAAGAGGAAAGCCTGCCAGGACAAGGCACTTGGCAGAACTTATTGAAACCTTTTCTATTTCTAGAACTTGGAATGCACATAGACCTCAAAGACACCAGGGAGTCACTCTGGCTTGTCCTTGGTGTGCTTAAGAGGAATTGTTTGTAATCTAACTACACGTGGCCTATCCGGGTACTACACTGGAGCCTGTTTCAAATGCTTCATTTCCACCGGTGGTGACTTATCTTCCCTCCACTGCCCTCCACCTATCCCGACATCCATGACTTATTTATATGGGCATACGGGAAAAGAAAAAGTTGAAATCCTCAATATAAAAGCAAAATATTAACAAGGTCATTTGTAACTTTGCAACGAATGACGTAAGTATCAGGTCACATGAGTGGAAGGAACATTGACATAGTTTTTCAGCTGCTGCACACGAGCCGGAATTTTTACATCTCCTCATGTAGACTTAACTGGCCTTTGGGTTCTTTCACCAAACCACAGCCCAAACACACGTGATTAGGTCTGCACCACATACTTCTCCCTGATACCAAATCCTGCGTGGAGAATGGAACCTTTCTCAGCAGCTCTGCCTGGCTGCTAATAAGACACCCATAAGAGATAGCAGGGAACGAGGACGAGGGTTCTCTGTCTGACTGCTCAGGAAGACCGAGGACACATATCCGATGAACTTAGGATGCCTCAAAAGAAGGAATTCCTACAGCAGGTCAAATGCACAGAGCAGAAATTTAAAAAATCTTGACAATTTAACGTTAGAATTTTTTGTAAGGCTTATCAGTAAACACATAGCAGCCACTTGATTCACAATCATTGAATTGAACTAACATTTGTTTCAATTTCTTAATTTTTCTCTCAACACCTTGGAGTCTGGATCAGATTTCAGGGGACCTCTTTTCCTTTTATTCCCTCTGTCCCCAACCAAAAGCAGTTCACAGGCATCATCAACAGATGAGACCATGCCATTTTCCAGGACAAATCCTAGCAGACACTCGTGAATTCTGCATGTAGGAGTGAGTCTGCGGAGGAAACCAAGGAGTCTGCTTCACATTTGCCCCCCAGTTAAAGGGAACTGACACACTGTTTGTAGGAGAAACTTCTCTTTCGGAGAGATCTGTTTGGTTCATCACAGAACCACTCTACACAAAGGGCTTAGACTTCTCAGGAGTTGCTCTCCCTAGGTTCTCAAAGTAGCAGAATATAATGGGCAAATAAATATAGGTGATAGACAGTCTGATATTTTCCTCTTTATCGTCTTGTTTTCTGAAGATGAATGCCTATTTAAATATGTTTTTACCTATATAGAACAATGTTAAATGAATGTTTTATCTGTAAATGATTCGTCTCCTCAGGATCTGTGAGTAGGAGGATGTGGGGTATGTGTGTGTGTGTGTGTCATCTCTGGATAAAAACCTGACATTCGTTTGCTTTCTTCTCTGAAGAAGATAATTCTTTTCAACCATGTAGAAGACTATTCCAATACACAGACACAGAACAAAGCTTTGGCCCCGGCTGATTTCTCAGGTGTGAGGAGACTGGATAGCATTATGATATAGTCACCACCATACTTCTCCAGTCATTTAGCCCAGTGTAATTTCAACAAAATTACAAAATTTTCGGTCTTTTCAAATTTTATATCATTAATGCTCTTATACCTTTCTTTTTCCAAAAGCATCTTTGAGATTATTTATTACATATATTTTTGACATCTTAAGTTATTCTAGTATGAATTTTATTTTTTCATGTAAATTATAAATCTGAAATGTTTCAAATACAATGTGAGTAATGACTGGCTATTTTAAGACATTATTTTTTGGACCTTAAGAAGCCTCATCAGTTAAAATACCTACAACCCTTAGGAGAAAGACCTCATTTATATTTCAAGATTGCACATTGCCTTATTTCTTTATGTTGATAAATGAGTGCTATCTGCTTGAGATCTGTCAAGTAATACTGTGAAAAAATCTTGAGGTCTGGAGAAGACTTGGATTTAAACCCAGTCTCTATCTTTTGCTGTGTTCTGCTGGGAGAGGTTCTGCAGATATGTGTGGCTCGGTTTCCTCCTCTGTAAAACATCAGGGGTTGCTGTTGAGGTAAGTGAATACTCTGTGAACCTTGAAGCACCGGTTCAAGAGGACATGCCTTGGGGCAGTGGAGTCTATCCCTGGGAGTAAAGAGGTTGAGACTAGCTCCCCCCACTTCCACTTCTTCCTGCCTGGGAGAGGTAGAGTCTCCTCTTGGATTTTAAAAGTATATATTACACCAAAGAAACACAAAGGGTTGTAGGAAAATATTATGAACAACAATATGCCAACAAATTGGACATCTTGGATGAAATGGATAAATTCCTAGAAACACACAATCTTCCAAAACTGAATGAGGAAGAATTACAGAATCTGAATAGACAATTACAACAAGAGACATTGAGTCAGTAATCAAAAAACTCCCAACAAACAAAAGTTCTTGACCCAGACTATCAAACATTCAGAAAAGAACTCACACTTATCCTTCTCAAACTAGTCCAAAAATTCAAGAGAAGGGAAGACTCCCAAGTTCATTTTACAAGGCCAGCATTATGCTAATTCTAAAACCTGATAAAGACATTACAAAGAAAAAAAATTACAGCCCAATATTCCTGATAAACATAGATGCTAAAATGCTTAACAAAGTATTAGCAAACCAGATCCAGCAATAAATTAAAAAAGATCATATACCATGATCAAGTGGGATGTATTCTAGGAATGAAAGTTAGTACAATATCTGCAGCTATATAAACATGATATACCACATAAACAAAATGAAGGATAAAAATCACATTATCATATACATAGATACAGAAAAAACATTTGATAAAATTCATCATCCATTTATGATAAAAATTCTCAGCATAGTGTGAATAGAGGGAAATACCTCAATGTAATAAAGGCCATAAATGGCAAACACACAGAAAACATCATACTCAATGGCCAAAAACTATAAGCATTCTCCTTAAGATTGGGAAAAAGAAAGGGATGTCCACTTTTACCTCTCTTATTCAACATAGTACTGAAAATCCTAGCCACAGCAATGAGACAAGAAAAAGAAATACAAGGAACCCAAACTGGAAAGGAAGAAGTAAAACTGTCTTTATTTGCAGATGATGTGATACTATATACAGAGAACCCTAAAGATTTCCCAAAAAACTACTAGAACTAATAAATAAATTCAACAAAGTAAGAAGATACAAAATAAAATCAGTTACATTTATATACACCTATAATGAACTATCAGAAAGGGAAACTAAGAAAACAATCTCATTCACAATTGCTTCAAAAAATTCCTAGAAATAAGTTTAACTAAGGATTTAAAACATTCTGTACTCAAAAAATTATAAGACACTGAAAAAAGAAATTGAAGAAGATACAAATAAGTGGAAGCACATATCATGTTCATGGATTGAAGAATTAACATCATAAAAATGTCCATACTACTGAAAGCAATCTATAGATTCAACACAGTTTCTACCAAGATACCAATGGCGTATTTCCCAGAACTAGAACAAATATTCTAAAAATCTATATGGAACCACAAAAAAGCCCAAATAGCAAACAGCAATCTTGAGAAAGAAGAACAAAGCTGGAGGAATCATGCTCCCTGATTTCAAACTGTGCTGCAAGCCCATAGTAATCAAAACAGCATGGTGATGGCATAAAAATAGACATATACCCCAAAGTAAATCCACAACTTTACAGTCAATTAATACTTGACAAAGGAGGCAAAAGCTTACAGTGAGGTAAAGATAGTCTATTCAGTACATGGCATTGGGAAAATAGGTCAGATACATACAAAAAAATGGAACCAGACCACCTTCTTATACCATACACAGAATAAATTCAAAATGGATTAAAAACTATAATGTTAGACTCAAAGCCATAAATATCTTAGAAGAAATCATAGGCAGTAAAATCTCAGACATTTCTCATAGCAGTATTTTTTCTGATGTATTGCTTTGGGTGTGGGGTGTGGTGGGGCTGGAGGAAAAAAGGTAAAAGGTTTAAGCAAAAAAAGAAAAAAGAAAGAAACCACTCACAGACACAGGCAACAGTATGTGGTTGCCCAAAGGGAAAGCGGGTAGAGGGTGTAGAAATGGACATGGGGGATAAATGGTGATGGAAGGAGACTTGAACTGGGGTGGTGAACACACAGTACAATACACAGATGACGTACCACCGAACTGTACACCCGAAACCTATATAACTTGATTAGCCTGTATCATCCCCAAAATTTCAAAATAGCATTTATTATGACAAGTATCTAATACTGCAAGTATTAAAAATCACTAAAAAGAATTAACATTGCCCATTGGCCAATTAGTTATTGAAGTTAGTTAGCCACCATTAGTCATGAATATTCCACTTTTATGTAAGCTATTTTTTCAAATATTGGTTTAATCTTTAGTCTTCTGCTTCTTGTACTTTTTGGTTGAGCACTAATAAGAAAAATTGGGTATACACACACCAGCCACAAGTATGCATGATTATACATACTCAGTTGTGCAAAAAATAACCGGTAGTATTCAACAAAATTAACTCCTTTTAATTTCTTGAAGATCCAATATTTTGGTCTTTAAGCCAAATGGGTGTTAAATAGATAACAGATAACTAATGATCATCACACATGAATTGTGTTGAATCCACTGGCTAGACAGAAATCTTGACAGAAAATAAAATCTCTTTTTCTGGTTTAGAGTAGAATCCACACATTGGTCCCACTATAGAATCTCCCAAAGGCCTGTGGGATTTATTATTAAAAAATTAAATTCTGGCAATAGAATTTTTGAGCATAACTTAGCCTATTCCATGTTACTTCTCACATTTAAAAGTCATAAAAGTAATTGTTTTATTTAAGTTTCAATAAATGTAGGTCAACATAATCTTTTAAAAGATCATATCCCCTGAAAGTATTTTCCTTAAAAATCCGCTGGCATATATCTCTGCTCACTTGTTTGTTTCTGCCTCCACTTGTTCAGTGGGGTGCTGTGTGAGCCAGGGACATTGGGTCACCATCGCTTGTCCTCTTTCATTGTCACCTGCCCGCCTGCTTGAGTTCTGCGAGCAGCTGACTCAGACCACTGCTCAGCTTCCTTGAAATCTAGACTTTGCTGACAAGCCCAGTGGAGCTATTTTTATAAGCGGTCTCAATGGGTTGCTTGAATTCATCAGCCCATCCAGTCACAGAAGCGGGCCTGGTCACTCCAAAGGCACCAGCCGGGGAGAGGAGGGTAGTGCCAGGCGGAGCTATGAAGAGGTCGCTGAGTTGTAACTTCCAAGAGCTTAAAAAAAATCACTGATTACTCAGTCAGTCTTTTGAGGAAAAAATTAGGGAAAGACTGACTCCTGAAGACTTATTTCTACCATCTCTTTTGTAGAAAATTGAACTACCATAGGTTGAAGTCTTTATGCATCTCTTTGACCTCTTATTTTTCTATTTATTCATACCAACCATTGTGCTGACAGCTAGGGGAGAGTTATGGCGGCGGGGAGTGGAGAGTGGTAGAAACATAGATGAATCCAAGTTCTATTGCCTTGGACACTCACCATCTCTAGAGGAAAGAAACAAAATAAGATGAAGTGCAGTGATGGGCAGGCTCCCACTGCACCGAGAGCTGGCATGCCTCCGGCGGCCCCATGTTTCTCGGAACCCCTTTCTGTAAAATGCTTGAAGCTGCTCTGTACACCCCGCAGTGCTGGGCACGGGGCAGATGACCCTAAGTGCCGCCTGAGTTCCGTTGGTTCATTACCCATCCACTTCTTTTTTCTGCTTATTAAATGAATTCAACCAGACTTAGTTGGTTTGTGAGATACTAGACCTTGAGATATTACAAACCAACTTTACTATAATTCAGTAGATTTTGTATATTTTTAAAATCTTTCCCACTTACTAACCTCCAGTTAATCATGCCAACAGTCAGGGACAATCTGTTATAGAACAGTCTTCTCAGCAGCTCAAAGGACAACAGTTAATGATTGACAGATCAGGAGTGGTTCTAAAACTTTGAAATCAGAGTGTAATCTACAAGGGAACTATGTTCCAGGTGGCATACACACCGAGGAGTCTATATTTAAAAATATTTTAAATCTTAAATAAACATGTTGTCTAAGTCTTATTATTAAGGCAACATTAATGCAAATTACCAAGAGGCATGAAACTTCACCTTTGAAATTTTGACACTAATTTGAGCATTTAATACAGCCATTCACTATTTGACAACAGGAATACATTCTGAGAAATGCACTGTTAGACAGTGTTGCCATTGTGCCACCATCGCAGCGCGCTCTTAAATAGGCCTGGACGGCACAGCCTACCACACGCCCAGGCTGGCTGGTGTAGCCTAGCGCTCCGAGGCTGCAAACTTGTTCAGCCCGGCACTGAATCGAATACCGTAGGCCACAGGCGGCAAACACAAGGCCCGCGGGCTGAATCCTGCCCTCTACTATGTTTTATCCGGCCTGGCACCTTGTTTCTACCTGGCAGCAGTGCTGAGCTCCTTGCCCCTAGTAAAGGAGTAGTTACATTTATACAGTCCTAAAATTACATCCGGGCCTTTGAAGGCAACTGCAAGGCTGATGTGGCCCCCAGTGAAAAGGAGTTTGACCCCCCTGCTAGGCAATTGTAACTCAATGGTAAGCACTTGTATATTTAA
This sequence comes from Micronycteris hirsuta, assembly GCA_004026765.1. Classification (NCBI taxonomy): domain Eukaryota; kingdom Metazoa; phylum Chordata; class Mammalia; order Chiroptera; family Phyllostomidae; genus Micronycteris; species Micronycteris hirsuta. The sequence continues at coordinate 26,594 of PVJI01004595.1, read as the reverse complement.
ATAAAGAAAAGACACATTAAAGCATGACACACAGATAGAAAACGGTACCACTGCGGAGGGCACTATGAATGGAGCTTGGAGGACTGGAAGTTGCTCTGGGTGAATTGGTGCACGAGTTGGGAGTGAGTGTGAAGGCCTAGGACATCGCCACGTACTACTGTAGATTTTATAAACAACTGTATGCTTGGGCTATGCTAAATTACAAAACAAACTGAAGTGAGATCAACCACAAGAGAAAGGATGGAATCAAGAGATGCTGTGAATCGAAGATGAACGCGGCCGCTGCCAGTGTGCGCGGCATGTTCTTTTACAGCAAACGTTTTTTTAATCAGTAGAAAGAGCGCACTCTAAAATAATGATAAAACATATTCTATAGTGAATATATAAACCACTAACATAGTCATTTATTCTCATTATCAAATATTATGTACTACACATTACTGTATGGCTAAACTTTTATACGACGGCAGTGTAGTGGGGTTGTTCACACCGGCTCCCACGGACACGTGAGTGATGTGCGGCGCCATGTTGTCATAAGAGAGACTATGTTAGAAGGCAGTAGGAATTTTTCTAAGTGTATTTTATTGATTATTACAGTTGTCCCAATTTTCCCCTTTTGTCTCCCTCTGCCTGGTACCCCTATTCCCTCCAGCATTCCTCTCCCTTAGTTCATGTCCGTGGGTCATGCATGTAAGTTCTTTGGCGTCTCCACTTCCTATACTGTTCTTAACACCCCCCTGTCTATTTTGTACCTACCAATTTGTACTTAATCCTTGCACCTTTTCTCCCATTCTCCTCCTTTCCCCTCCCAGCTGATAACCCTCCAGTTGATCTCCATGTCTATGATTCTGTTCCTGTTCTGCTTGTTTGCTTAGTTTGTTTTTTTAGATTCAGTTGTTGATAGTTGTGAATTTGTTGCCATCTTAATGTTCATAGTTTTGATCTTCTTCTTCTGCTTAAATAAGTCTCTTTAACATTTCATGTAGTAATGGCTTGGTGATGATGAACTCTTTTAGCTTTACCTTGTCTGGGAAGCACTTTATGGGCCCTTCCATTCTAAATGATAGCTTTTCTGGATACAGTAATCTAGGTTATAGGTCCTTGACTTTCATCACTTTGAATACTTCTTGCCAGGCCCTTCTTGCCTGCAAAGTTTCTTTAGAGAAATCAGCTGATACTCTTATGGGAACTCCTTTGTAGGTAACTGTCTTCTTTTTTCTTGCTGCTTTTAAAGTTCTCTCTTTATGTTTAACCTTCGGTACTTTAATTTTGATGTGTCTTCATGTGCTGCTCTTCGGGTCCAACTTGTTTGGAACTCTCTGTGCTTCCTGGACTTGTACGTCTATTTCCTTCACCAAATTAAGAAAGTTTTTTTCGTTATTTTTTCAATTTCTTGCTGTTCCTCTTCTTCTGGCATCCCTATGATTTGGATGTTGGTACATTTGGAGCTGTCCCAGAGACTCCTTATTCTATCTTCTTCTTAAAAAATTCTTTTTTTCTTCCTGCTGTTCTGATTTAATGCTTTTTTCTTCCTTATGTTCCAAATCATTGATTTGATTTTCAGCTTCATCCGCTCCACTGTTGGTTCCCTGTAGATTTTTCTTTATTTCACTTAATGCAACCTTCATTTCTGCCTGGGTCTTTTTAATGCTGTTGCTATATCCAATGATTTCTTTGAGCATCCTGATGACCAGTGTTTTGACTTTTACATCTGATAGGTTGCTTATCTCCATTTCAAGTAGTTCTTTTCTTGGAGTTTTGTTCTGTTCTTTCATTTGGGCCACATTTCTTTGTCTCCTCAATTTGGAAGCCTCCTGATGTTTGTTTCTGTGTATTAGGTAGAGTTGCCTAGACACCCTAATTTAGTAGCACGGCCTATTGTAGTAAAGGCTGTAAATTGTAAATTTACAATTTACATCTCACCTGTAAATCCTGTGGATGGAGACTTAGGTAATTGCCAAGGCAGGGCAATCTGTTTCACTGCCTTGTGGCTCTTTGTTGGGGAGGGCTCAGAGAGGAGACAATGCTACTGCCTGGCCTCTGGAGATTGCCTGGAAGTAAGCTGTCTCCTGGCACTTGCACTTCACTTTCTCCCCATATGCCACTGGTTCCCTTCCAGCTGTTGCCATCATACTGAATCCCAGAGGGGGTAGGTTTGCTTGAGTCCTAAGCCTGTTGTGGCCCTTTAAGAGGAGTCTCTTGAGAATCCCACAGTTTCTTCCACTGCCCAAACCCCCACTCATTTTTTACAGCCAAAAGTTATGGGGACTTATCTTCCTGGTGCTGAAACCCTAGGCTGGGTGGTCTGGTCTGGGGCTAGGATCACTTGCTCCTGGGGTATCCCTCCCAATTTTTATTCACCACATGTGGGTGTGGGGCCACCCATTCCATTGCCTCTCCATGCCACTTCGTATCTCATGCCTCTCAGCACCTCTCCATGTCTCCGCCCCTTCTACCTGCCTGGATGAATGTGGCTTCTTTGAATCCTTGGTTGTCAGACTTCCATACAGCTTGATTTTATGACCAATCTGGGTAGTATTTGCTTTGTAGTCTAGTTGTAATTTTTGCTGTAGTTGTGCATGGAGGTGAAGCACATTTACCTACACCTCTATCTTGACCAGACAGCAATAGGAATCTTTCAGTCCATTATCATCTTAAGGAACCGCCATCATATACCAGGTCTGTCCAGAAAAAGTCCAATCATTGTTAATATAATGAGAACAGTTTGCGCAATCTCAGTGTAACCTGGCATCCAAGGAGAGTGGACTGGAATGTGCTTATGTGAACAATGATGACTTCACTGTGCTAGTCAGTGGGGGTGGTAGATGCCATTGAGTGAGCATGTCTGCCGTGGGGCCATTACATTCAAAGTGACTGAGCAAATTGAGCAATGAATCTGCATCAAATTTCATGGGAAGCTTGAATATTCATCCACGGAAACTATTTGGATGATTCAGAAGGCTGCAGCTACGGGCAATTGGAGATTGGAAGTTTCATCATGACAACACACCCACTCATGCATCACGTCTCGTGCAGAGATTTTGGTGAAACATCAAATCACCCAGGTGACTCAGCCCCCCTATAGCCCAGGTTTGGTGACCTGTGACTTCTGGCTTTTCCCCAAAATAAAATCACCTTTGAAAGGGAAGAGATTTCAGACTATTGATGAGATTCAGGAAAATATGATAGGGCAGCTGATGGCAACTGGAAGAGCTATGCGAGGTCCCAAGGTGCCTACTTTGAAGGGGACTGGGATATCATTGTCCTGTGTACAATGTTTCTTGTATCTTATTCAATAAATGTCTCTATTTTTCATATTGTGTAGCTGGATACTTTCTGAACAGAACTCATATGTGGTTTGTTCTTGACTGAAATGTTATGTGGTGCATGGCTATATTTCTAAACACTTTCTGATCACACACAAAAAGTTAAGTTTGGGCAACAAATCTAATAAAATAAAGACAATTTACAAAGCTGTCTATCAAATTTTTTTTTCTTGAGAAAAAGGGTATAGTTGAATTTCTTAGCTCTAAAGAAAGTGTTATGATCATTAATTTCTACACAGTATAAGAGGATGGATTGCCCATGAGGTTGACTGGTTACTTTTTTCTCTCTATGACTTAGGTACAGCTATATCTCTTCCTCAGTTGTAGGGTGGGACCATCATCCTTTCACAGAGCTGGGCATTTTAAGACCTGACTAGATGAGGAATGACTGCCAAATGAAATATTTGAAGAACTACCTGAAAAAAGGAACATGGTCACGATGGCATCTCTCCTGATGCGGGCGGAGAGGCGATGAAGCAGGTGTACGTAGGAGACAGGTGGGGCATGCCTGGAGAGGGCTAACTAGCTCCAAGACAGCTGCTCACAAAGACTCTCAGTGAGTTAATCGACCACTTTCCAGGGAGTGACCTCAGACTTGTGGGCTCTGACACTCATCAGCAACCCAGAGTTCTTTGAACTTAGAAATGTACTTTATGCTGACAAATTGATTATGAGATAGAAACACAAAATGCCAATCAATTAAATTTTAAAGAGAAATATAACTGCCAAGGAGACCTCACATTCAAATCAGTCTATCAGTGCAAAATACATGAGGAGTTTATGTCAGGGAAAAATGAAACAGATCAAGGGGAGTTAGTTATGTGAACAGAATGTGCCACTCTCACAGCCTGCCACGTCTGTCTCTATGATGTGAATACACTGGCCAGGTAGACGGCATAAATCCACTTGTTAGCATTGCTCGAACATGTGCAATTCAGATTTGTCCATGATTTTTTTTTAAAGATTTTATTTATTTATTTAGAGAGAGGAGAAGTGAGGGAGAAAGAGAGGGAGAAAGAGCAATGTATGGTTGCCTCTCACATGGCCCTCACTGGGGACCTGGCCTGCAACCCAGGCATGTGCCCTGACTGGGAATCGAACTGGGACCCTTTGGTTCTCAGCCCAAGCTCAATCCACTGAGCTACACCAGCCGGGGCTCAGATTTGTCCATGATTTTAATGGGACTTTAAATATTTCTCTTTAGTCCAAGTTATGATGGCTTATTTTTTAGTTTAAATCTCAAAAAAAACAACCTTATTCCCTGATTTTCAGATTTTTTCCATTCCTTTGTCTCCCCCAGGGAGTGTATTGGGAAGAAAGAAACATTCCTCTACTTTTCTTGGTTCTTTTGTCTGGCTGAATAATTAAATCAACATGAGGCAGATTAACAAGAAAAAAAATAACCAAGTTTAATCAACATACATACACATGGGAACCCCACACACTTGGGGGGTTCAGAGACAGAAAAGTAAAATGAGGTGTCTATGACGTTCTGAGATAATAAATGAGGTAAAAGGTCTGAGGCTCCAGATGGGCGGAGGGTAATCCACAGGATAACAAGATATTCAGTAATAAGATGTTTGCCCTGCCCTATAGATAGAACATAAAAAAGTTATCTTTAAGGGAGTTGTAAATGTTTCCCTTGGGCCTGCAGGGTCTCAACAGCCTTCACTGCAAAATAATCCACATACCATAGAGGTATATCTTGGGGTGACTTGTTCTGAACCCCCACAACAGTTTGCAAAATACCTGATCAAAAGACCAATTCTGGACACTGCAACAGTGAAATGTGTCTGTGATGTCCACACATCCAAAAGGCACAACTGAAATAGAGCCAGGCCCTAAAGAGATCAGCAGTGACCACCACCAGTGTGCTGGACAGCTCGTATGTCCTTGGTCTAAGACCAGTGGCCACTTTCGGCATGCCTACCAACCGAGAGAAATCCTCCAGGGATGTGGAAGTCTTGAAAATAGTTTCTCTACATTCTATCCTTTGATTCACAGTGAAACTTTCCATCAGATATTGAGTCACTTGTTAGCATTTACAGACACAGTTAAACACAGAATTTTTTGTCCCCTTATCCTTCCTTTTCTCCTTTCCCTTTTCCTTAGTGGGGCTGAGTGGGGAGGAGCGGGAACTGAAACTATGTTGGAAATCTGTTCCCAGGCCATTGTGATGAGATAAAATCCCAACGAATACAGTACTTTACTTAAACAAATGATCAGGATTCTCTTTGTTCCTAGCCTACCTAGGAACTAACTACAATGAGTACTTAGGAAGTTTATTAAAGACAAAAGAAATCTTCTAAAATCTAAATGTTTTTCCTTTTTATTGAAATTATAGGGGTGATACTGGTTAACAAAACTACACAGCTTTCAGGTGCACAGTTCTAGAACACATCATCTGTGCACTGTCTGTGTGTTTACCACCTCAAGTCAAATGACCGTCCCTTACCAGTTACCCCCTGTACCCTCCTTCACCTCCCCTACCTCTCCTCCCAGCAAGCACCACACCGTTGTCTGTGTCCATGAGTTTTTTCTCTTCTTTTCTTTTTTGCTCAATTCCTCTACAGCCCACCCACCCCCTTCCCTGCCAATAGCTGTCAGCTGCTCTCTATTTAGGAGTCTGTCTTTATTTTGCTTGTTAGTTCTTTTTGTTCACTAGAGACCACATATGCATGAAGTCATATGGTACTTGTCTTTTTCTGACTGACTTATTTCACATAGCATAATGTTATCCAGGTCCATCCATACTTTTGCAAAAGGTAATATTTCCTTCTTTTTTTATGGTTGACTGCTATTTCATTGTGTAAATGCACCACAGTAATTTTCTACACTCATCTACTGCTGGATACCTGGGCTGTTTCTAAATCTTGGCTATTGTAAATAATGCTGCAGTGAACATAGTGGTGGATATATTCTTTTGAATTAGTATTTTGGGTTTCTTCAGATATATTGCCAGAAGTAGAATCCCTGGGTCATAAGGCAGTTCTATTTTTAATTTTTTGAGGTAGCTGCATACTGCTTTCTACAGTAGCTGACCAATCTACATTCCCACCAACAGTGCACAAGAGTTCTATTTTCTCCACATCCTTGCCAGCACTTGTTGTTTGCTGATTTATTGATGATAGCCATTCTGGCAGGTGTGAGGTGATATGGCCTTGTGGGTTTTTAAAATATTTTTATTTTATTAATGAGAAAGAGAGAGAGAGAGATACCGATTTGGTGTTCCACTTATTTATACATTCATTGGTGGATTCTTGTATGTGCCCTGACCAGAATCCAATCTGCAACCTTGGCCTATTGGGATGACACTCTAACCAACGAAGCCACTCAGCCAAGGCACTCTCACTGTGATATTAATCTGCATTTCTCTGATGATTGGTGGCATTGAGTAACCACATGATTTTCTAACTGCTATGCTGTACATCTGAAACTAATACAGAATAATATTGAATGTAAACTGGAAGTGAAAAATAAATAAATAAATTGACATAAAGTATAAATGGCTAATATCCTAACATATTGTTCCAACACAGCATGTTTTAATTCCTTACCAGGAGGAAAAATTCAAGTTGAAGGGGTGGAGTGGGGAATACAAAACAATAAAATCTTGGCCTGGACTTGGAACCAGCGAGGACCAGGGGTCCAGTCCTGGCAGTGCCATCGCTAGCAGTGGGGTGTTAGGCAACCCGTGTCAGCAATCTGAGCCTCCATTTCCTTCTCTTCTGGGTGAGAGTGCGGGGAGGGAAAGGCTTTCTTTGAACCACTGAGCATCCCTGACTCAGTCTAAAAGTTAGGCTGACACAGAGAGGTTAACAGGAGAAAAGCATGGATTTATTTAACATGTTCTACATGACATGGGAGCCTTCACTGGGAAGTGAAGGTCTGAAGAAACAGTTGGACTTGAGTATTTTCATGCTGGGCTGATGAAGAGGGGACAGCTGTGGAGGAGCACAATAAGTTAAGGAATATAAGATAAGTGTAGTAAACAGGAGGAATGTAGCGGAGCCTATTTGTCGGGATTCTTCTCCGAATCCCTCTGTCTTCGAGATAAGGACCCTCCTTTCTTCTGGGTTATAGGGAGGGTGCCTCTCACATGAGGGTTTTTGACTTAGTTCAGGGGAGAAGGGCTGTGGGAAGGTCAGAGTAACCTTCCTAATTCTGTTATTTTCTCAAACTCCTTCAGTTTAAAATAGTTTATATGCCATACTTTGGGGTAGCGTGTCCTGAACCCCATCACAGGGGTTTGACTGGAGCTTTGAGACAACTTCAAGTCTATAATTCTAACAGGTATTCCAGATAGAAGAGATAATGGAGGACACCCAGAGCCTAAGGGCAGGGGCAGTGGTAATAAGGAAGGGAGGAGAGGCTGGGAGGATGAGGGTTGTGTCAGAGCAGGAGATATTAGAATTTAAGACTCGACATTGGAATAGCTTTTGGAGGAAAGGCCAAGGGATTAGGAGTCTGCAGTGAAGTGCAAACAGAGGCCATTTCAGTCGCAGTCAGAAAATGCTGTGGCTAGGATTAGACGGGTCACCCACACAAACAGTGAGATCCTCCAGGGCGATGAGAGGGATTGCAGTGAAGGGGGAGACTGCAAGCTGCAGGCCAAAGTCTCTACTGAACATAGTGTGTGACGAAGAGCTGGTGGGCACAGCGCGGTCAGGTGGACTGCGTTAGCACCAGACAGATCTGGGTTTGAATCACAGATCTACCACTGACCACTTCTCATCTGTGGGTTCCTTGCTTACCATGGCAGATTATAGTCTACTCAACTATCCCACGGGGCCACCCTGTATAGTACAAGATAACAATGCCCACGCAACAGCCATTCACATCTTCTTCCTCGCTAAGAGAACACAATCCTCCATGAATGTTCTGTGAAGTTTGGCTTCAGCCTTAGACCCACTTAGTAGATCTTGATTTATCTTAGCCAATCATGGTGGTTTCTTCTTCTATTTTAATAATTGACTTAGGACCGACCGATATTGAACAATGAGAGGTAGGATGAGCCTACTAGGATGACTTCTGGAAAATGTTTTTCTTCATATTGGTTTGTGAAGATGTGATGCCAAGAGTTTCTGCAGCCATCTTGCTACCATGAGGAAACCTAGCAGGTAAGCTGAGCATGCCAGCACAGAGAAATAAAAGCAATCCCCAATTATTTACTAAAACAATATTTAGAAGGCTGATAGCATAAGTTCTGAAAAATCAGTTGGGAACTTGAGAATTTAAATTGAAATATAAACTAAAAATTGTTTCTTCTTAGTCCTTTAGAAGAAATTGCATTTTTAACTTTAAAAGGAAGGTAGAGAGAGGAACCTCTGAATAAACTACCAGATATATCTTTTAAAATCAGCAGTGACTGGAATCTAGTGAATAAATTATTAGATGCTCTGTAGTTCTTCTCCCAAAGTTGTCAGGTGTTTTGAGAAGTAAATTAATGTTGATTCAGAAAGTATAAAGTGAGTCATAGGAAGAGAATTGATGTTCATGATCTTGAAATGTATTGGATGTCAAAGATGATAATGTAAAGTCTTCTTTCTCATTTTTTGCAGGGTGCAACCCATTATCTAAATACATTTAAGAGGCAAAACAGGCTATTGACCTAGAGTGATTCAGACAACGTGAATTTGCTCACAGAACTTATAGTTATTGATGCACACAGAGCAGTTCAGAATGTGAACACTGCAACCCTGGCCTCCTTTTCCTGCCTCATCATTCCTCAGAGGGATGAGGCTTTTTGACTCATTTGCTGAAAGCCAGATAGACACTTTAAATAATTTACCAAAGTTGAGTCTGTACTTCAAGCTTAAGCTGAACCAAACAGACAACCCACCCATGACAAATGGGAATATTGTGCACATATATTTGGATGCATGGTGGTTGCATTTATATTCAAAATATTTAATAACCATTATGGCATGAAAACCAACAATCAGAGTGAATGCCAGCTGTGGGCTGGAGCAGGGCCCTGGGAGGCCTGTATTGCTCCAGCTGTTAGTCCTTCAGTTTCCACATCACGCAGAGATGGGAGGATCCCAGGGGAGGGTCGGGGGTGACTGGAAAGGGGCTGCTGCTTACCAAGTGCTGTGTGACTATGTATCTCAACAATGTAACAGAACCGTGTGACCACAGTGGAGCATACCAAGTAATATCCATCCTGAATATAGAAACTCATCTAGGTTATCTTTTGACCGCCAAGGGAACTGGCTCAGAGTGTCAGTGACTTGCTCAAAGTCTTGTCCAAGTCATTGCACAGCCTGGGCCATGCCCCAGGTTTCTCACTGCCCAGCCCTCTACTCTGCACATCGTACCAAATACTCCAGGGAGAAAAATTAGACGGAAAAATTCCATTATTTGACCAGCAAATCAAAGGAAATGTCCAAGGCCCTAAAGGAAAGAGCCACTTTGAGCACAAATTGAGGTCATCACTACACTGATAACTTGATTGATGACACATATGTTCTCTCACTAGTTAAACCAAATATTTAATTCTAATTTTGAAGTGTTTATTTTAAATTGAGCTATTTTGACTATTTAGTCTTTATTTCTGATGTAGAAAGAAAACCTGTTACTGAGAGTAGATGTGGTATGGTAGTACAAAAAAAAAAAAAAGAATTCATTTGGAGACAACTCATCTGAGATTGAGTGGTCTTCTACTTATTAATTATGTGAAATTAAACATGAAAGTTTGCTTTGCTGAGTCTCGGTTTTATAATCACTAGAGTGGAGATTAACAGTGAAGAGGAATCAAGTGGAGTGGTGGGCCTGCCTATCACCCTGTCGTCCAGAAACGGTTGGAGCGGCGGCAGGTCGCCCTCAGCGATGGGCGTGTTCCGCGGCTGGCGTTGCCCAGTGCGGGTCCCACCAGTCACGTGTGGCTACGGAGCCCTTGTAACGAGGCTGATGCAACTGAGGAACTGAATTTTAAATTTTATTTCATTTTAATTAATTTATATTTAATAGTCACATGTGTTGTGTGGCTACCATTTTAGATAGTGCAGTATATACAGGATGGGGCAAAAGTAGGTTCACAGTTGTTTGTACGGAAAACAATACAATACTTAATAAACAGTAACACAAGAATAAACTTAGTGTTTTGCATACTCACAACTACAAACCTACTTTTGCCCCGCCGTGTAAAGAGCCAGAGAATGACATAATGTAAGGGGAGAACTAAAGGTGCCACGAGGGACCGAGAGCAGAGGGAAGACAGTTTTTTTCTCCTCTGAGAGAGCCTACATATAAAAAGTCACCCTCTTAGACTTGTTTCAGCCTTGGGAATTTACATAATATTTTAATAATGATTTTATTTGCAAAAGCATCTTTCTGGGGACTTGTCTAGCTTATCACTACTTGCTTTGGAAATCATGGTGGACATTTTCGATTCTGTTAGACATTTTCCATCTTGTTTACCACCGGAAACACCCCGAGCCCCGCGCAGCGCCTGAGCGGCGCCCACCCTGTCCCTGCGGCGCCACCCTGTCCCTGCGGCGCCACCCTGTCCCTGGGCGGCTGGCGTCCTGCGCGGCAGGCCGAGCATCCTGCGCTGGCTCCCGTTTCTTCGAGGGGCCCTCGGGCAGCTTTGCTGATGTGAAGGGAGTCAAAAACCAACACTTCCACCAGCAGAGTATTGTACACCATGGAGATTACCTTCTAAAAAGACGTAAAAGTCCAGCAGATTTGTCACAAAGGGTTAAACAACATCGGTGTTTAGTAACTAGGAGTGGCAAGTGCCACAGCTATTTTATGGGCAGTCCACACCCTTTCGCTCCTGACTCTAGGTCATACCTCAAACTGAAAATAAAATGATTACCTTAACATCTTCTATGGTTAGGAGCTGCTAAATCTTCTTTTCTAACCTAATAAAATAATAACAGAAATGATGGATGTTCAAAATATGTTATCAGGCTTTGGGAAAGCCACTCCTAGAAAATGGGAAGACAAGGTTTATTTACTTCTAAATTTGACTGAGAAAATAACCACTAATTGATTAACGGCTTCAAAGTGACATAGAAACACGAACTCTAAGGCCCATCGATGTTTACATCTCATTAGAATACGTTTCAAAACACACTGTATTGTTATTTGGGTGCCAATATATTCATATTGAAGACACACACACACAAACATCTTCCATGCTTTTGAGACAGTATACCAATATGATAAAAATGCACCAGTTGACAGTTTGCCTAAACGGAGCACAATTATCACCAAGTTGTACAACCTTTTAAGTCCTGTACTTCACTGCGGGAAATCTCACTGTGTATGTGACCTGAATACATACAACCCGGTGGAAAATTCCATGAACGCAGAGTAGCCTAAGAGCGCCCAACAGCTGCCTTGCTTTTTAAAAATAAAACATAAGGGATTTCTGGAGAATAGCTCCCCAAACCACTGGGCCTTTTTAGAATTCTCTGTCATTTTCATCTCTCCATATTAATTCTTAAACGGCATCCATTCAAATTACTATGCTTCAACTCTGAGGAATATAAATACGGAGGTAATTATGAGCCTTATTTTCCAGTGGCACACATTTAAATGATTATCTGAAAGTCAAATGTTAATGTTACAAAATAGAGAAGTAAAACATAGTTAATGCATTTTGCCCATAGTTAATAGGCTGAAATAGAGCCAGCTCGGTAACATGGCAAGCAGATTTAAATGTGGAGAGTAGAAGTGCTTTTCTGTCACTCAAACATCGCAGAGCAGTAGGTGTATTTTATTTGCATTAGTCTCCCGTAAAGACTGGGGGACAAAGGACTTCAGAAGAAAACGTGGGGAGACCGGAGACGGACAAAATGTGTGCACACAACGGGGCAGGGGTGCGGGGGGGGAGAGAACGACGTAGGGGTCTGTCCTCCCCCTGGACCTGTCCGAGCTCAAGGACAACCAGCCACGTGCTCTCTGAGCCCCTTCCTTCCCTGGGCTCCACTTCCACAAGTTACCGTCTTCCTCTCTTCCATACCCTACCCCCTGCTTTAAGCTGATTTGAACAAATATCAGTTATAAAATCAGTAATTTTCTTCATTATAATTATGCCCTATATTTTTATCCATTATGGAACTATGCTCTCAGCGAATTTATAGAATAATCAAATCTGATTGCTATGGATTGAACTATACATCCCCCCAAAAAAAGATATTTTGAATTCCTAATCATCAGTATCTCAGAATGTGACCTCATTTGGAGACAGGGCAGCTGCAGCTAATCAAAGCCAAGATGAGGTCATACTGGAGTAGGCTGGGTCCCCAATCCAATACGACTGGTGTACTTATAAGAAGGTGGCCTGAGAAGACACGGAGATACGCAAGGAGAATGCCAGAGGAAGAGAGAAGCAGAGATTGGAATGGCACATCCACAAGCCGAAGAATGCCAAACTGGGGGAGCGGCGCGGAACAGATTTTCCCTCCGAGGCCTCAGACTCGGCCAACACCTTGACTTTATACTTCTGGCCTCCAACCCTGTGGGTCAGTCACCTTCTGTTCTGGTAAGTTCCCAGTTTGTGGCACTTTGTCACGGCAGCCCCAGGAATCTAATACACTAATATTTAGAAGAAACCTTAAATTTTCTCTCTCTAGATGACAATTCAACCCATCGCCCAACAACAAGAGTGACTGCTAACGTGTACTGAACACACGCCAGACACCATCAGGGCTCCTCTGAGAGCCTGCCCGACCGCCCCCCGGAGACCAGGCTGCTCTTCCCCACGACTCAGGTCTCCGGTGAGCCTGCTTTTGGCCACCGATGCTCACTCAGCACAGCTCTGAGTCTCCTGTGTGCCGTCTCAAAATCTCCAAGAATTTCCTTGTCGACTCTAGTCCATGTACACATTTTCTCACTAAAGCAGACCCCTGGCAAGTTAAGTAGCCATCTGACCATCAGTTGGGGAGCATGCACCCAGGGAAAGATGTTTCAGACAAACTGAATCTTCAGTGGCCCTGGACATGCCCACTTCACAACGGAGACAGTCTTTGGGATGAGATGTTGCCATTTTCTCCTCTGGTCAGAGGGCCGCGAGCCGAGACGTTCGGCTTTGTGTTGGTACTGGGAAGCAAAACTTGCCTCCCTCGGGTGTGTTTTCTTGGCATGAGGATTATTTTATGTTTAAAAAAAATAAAAGACTCAGGAAGAACCTTTGACCTTCCCCCTTATGGCCTAAAAGAATTTAGATCGAAGGCCTATTCCAGGAAGGGAGCTATCACCATAGATAGCAATAGTGCAATATGAAATCAACCTGATACAGGAGACCTGCAAGGGCCTGGAGATCTGCGTCTGCCCTGTGTCCATTGTCTCTGTGTGGTCCTGCAAACATCTGCTTACAAACATCTGCTTTCTCACCTTCATATGAGTTGCCTTCTTCCTCTATGAAGTCCCAAATCGCTACCCCCTTCTCTTTTGCTCAAAGTGGTATATAAGCCCCAACTGCCCACCTTACCCTCTGGCCTCATATATTTTTTTAAAATTATTTTTATTTTTAGACAGAAGTGAAGGGAGGGAGAAAGAGAGGGAGAAAAACATCAATGTGTGGTTGCCTCTCATGTGGCCCCCACTGGGGACATGGCCTTCAACCCAGGCATGTGCCCTGATTGGGAATCAAACCAGAGACCCTTTGGTTTGCAGCCCGTGCTCAATCCACTGAGCTACACCAGCCAGGGCTGGCCCCATATTTTTATAGAACCTCCATATGTGTGAGATACACACACACACACACACACACACACACACACACACACACAAACACCCCTCACACTGTATGTTGCACCTTCGTCACTTTTTCCCTCACTGCTGCCCTTGATGTTCATTCGAACTGGACTTCGCACATGCAGTGTTTATGTGTTACAGAGGATACTTATCAAATGAATAGTCTTGAGTCACAGATGCATCTAAGAAATCACATTTGGACCCCGTGATTTAAGCAGGTGCTCAACAGACATGGCTGCTCTTCCCCTGCCCTGTTTCCTCATGGGGAAAGGGAACACTGCCAACAGCCAAGCAGTTCCGGACCCCATCTCTGCGCACGCCCAGCGAGGATGCCTGCTGCCCCAGTGTGACCATGGCTCCGATGGCTGCACCGCACTGACCACCACGTGGAACAGCACCACGGCGTGCAGACCGCCGATCAGCTCGCCAAGCCTACTCCCGTCATGTTTGTAAAGTTTTTCACTTTAATGAACATAAAAGGAACTTCTATGACACAGACTTCAAACAGTGTTATAGCATATCGTGGGTTCCAAAATGCCAACTCAGTAAGAACAGTTTTATAAAGAGTGTTTCAAGTATATCTGTATGAATAAAAGAAGTATTTTTATCATTTTACCCAGAAGAACACAAATACTTTAGCTTATTTAGATCTTTCACAAAGAATGTTGGCTACCACCAACAATTTTTTAAAAAAATGAATTTCATTTGAAATATTCAAATAACTTGATGGTAAACAGAAAAACTAAAAAAAAAAAGGTACAGTTAAATTAGCCTATTTGAATTGTCTTGAAAACAAGTGACGAAGCGGGCAAAGCTATAGCTGATTTCTTGGTGCTCTCCACGTGGGAGCGCAGTTAGTTGGTCACAGAGCTTAGGAGTGAGCCTATTGCTCGGAGTGAGTGTGCCTCTATCACACAAGCAATAGCAAGAGAGAATGTGAGAGCAAGACCAGACGACCACACAGCTCCATCAGATGTGTGTTGGGAGGAGGTTGGTAATCTTCCTTAAGGGTCCCAAGTCCTCTTGTCCATCCTCTCTCATGCCCATCTGTCCCCCCAGGGATGACAGCTACGAAGAACAGACATCAGGTTCTGACATTGCTTCTCGATTTTTACAGAAGTCCTTGCCTAACAACAGATGCGACTCACAGCTGTTTTGTTCTGCACATAGTGAGGATAAGTGTGTTCCTCTTCGACTGGAAGAAGTTCCTCCTTGGGCCTTGTGTCACCAGTCTGGGTAATAGCCGTTAATGAGACACAGAAGTGATTGTGAGACCTCACAGAATGCACACCTTTTAAAATAGGCCCCGTGACATAATTCAATAGCTATTTCCCAGACTGGGGTGGAAAATCTTCCCAGAGGAAGATAAAGATAACTAAAACAAAACATAGATAGCCAATTTATATTCTACAGCAAAGCCCCAGGGCAGGAGAAAGACCAAGGTCAGGGAAGTTTTCTAGTCTCCCTTCTCTCTCCCTCCCCTAAAGATTAGTCTGAAACCCAGAAGCCAAATCTACTTTTTCTTTAAAAGTCCAGGGACAAAAACATTATGAGAGAAATAGAGTGGGAGGTTTGTTGAAGATGCCAGAGCCTTAGGAAGTCTCCCGGATGAGAATTACGAAATCCCTCTTGACATTAATTTATCTTCTGCCTCCAGAATCTTTAACATGTTTAGCTTACAAAGTGTCAAGTGATTCCCTTGTTCCTTTTTCAGCACAATGGAGCTTTGGGTATTATTGTCTCGCAGCCACTCCTACATCCGCAACTATTGCTGCCCACGCCCGCTCCTCACAAAGCACGATTGTGGGGAAGTGATTCACACTCCCGTTTCAACAGTAGATGTCAGCACTAACCTTGCTCATGCAGAAATCCTGTTCAATGGTAACATCTTAAGGACAAGAAATATCTAAATCGTTCTTTTTAAAGAAAGTAGGTAATTAGGTGCTTACCTTAAAAAAAAAAATCCAAATGTCCTCTTGGTAAGAATCTGGAGAATGTTCATGGAGGCCCGTGAACTGCAAATGGAAACGCTGTCTCCTTCCAGACAGGCTTGCAGGTAGCTTTTCTTGCTCATCAAACAAACTCCCAGACAAATCTATTCATGATGACATTCCTGAAGAAAGTACCAGACAAGACTTGAAGTCAAAAAGAGAAAAATTACTATTTTGTTATATAAAATTTATATCTCAGAGTCTGACAGAGTTAGCTTTAATCACGCTTTTTTCAAATATTAAATCTTTATTTTGTTTTAGGCTCTTTTATATACAGAACTGTGTCGTAAGTTGATTCAATCACTCTTATTAAGCAAATTGCTTCTCGAATATTTGGCAAAAGCTAATTAGTAATAGCTTATGTTATTTTCTTTTTTTCCTTTAAAACAGTTTTAATTTAATCTTTATTGTATTTTTATCCATTGCCATTCAGTCCCCTTATATCCCCTACCCCCAGCAATAATTATGCTTTTTTAAAAAGATTTTTTTTAAGAGCAGTTGTAGGTTCACAGAAAAACTGAATTGAAGGTACAGAATTGATCATCTGTCTGCTGCCCTGACACAGTCCACCCCCCCCCCCCCAGTATCCCACACCCTGAAGGAGCATTTGTTGTGATGGGTGAATTCACACTGACACATTGTTGGACCCCGGAGCTCACAGGGTTTATTTGGGTTGTGTTTTTTATGGGTTTTGACGAATATATAATGACATGTATCCTTCATGAGAGCGTCCTAAAGAGTAGTTTCCCTGCCCTAAAAACCCCTTGTGCTCCACCTGTTCCATTGACCTGTTGGTCTATTTCACCATTACTGCACTGTTTTACTGTAGATTCACGGTGAGTCTGGAAGTCAGGTGACATCAGTCCTTCAACGTTGTTCTCCCCCACTATTGTGCTGGCTATTGCGGGGCTTTTGCCTCTCCGCACAAATGGTAGAATCAGCCTGTCAACATTCACAGAATAACTTGCCAGGAGTTTGAGATTGGATTGAATCTGTAGTCAAGTTGGGAAGAAATAAAATCTTGACAATGTTAAGTCTTCTTATAAATGAACAGAGAGTATCTTTCTATTTAGTTTTGTTTATTTCTTTCATTAAAGTTTTATAGATTTTCTTTTTGTTTTTTAAAGATTTTATTTATTTTTAGACAGAAGGGAAGGGAGGGAGAAAGTGAGGGAGAGAGACATCAATGTGTGGTTGCCTCTCACGTGGTCCCCACTGGGGACCTGGCCTGCAACCCAGGCATGTGCCCTGACTCAGAATCGAACTGGTGACCCTTTGGTTCACAGTCCACGCTCAATCCACTGAGCTACACCAGGCAGGGCTTATAGATTTTCTTATATAGACCATGTACACATATAGACTTATACCTAAGAATTTCAGTTTGAGAGTTTGCTAATGTAAACAGTATAGTATTTTTCATTTCAAATTCCACCTGGTCACTGATGATGCATAGGAAAGCAATGGACTTCTGTACAGGATACATTTAGCTCTGTATCTTGCAGGCTGGTTATAACTGCTTACCAATTCCAGTGTTTTTGTCAGCTCTGTTGGATTTTCTACACAGCCAAACATGTCATCTGGAAACAAAGACTGTTTTATTCCCAATCAATATACCTTTTATTGTATGTTCTTGTCTTACTGCTGGAGCTGGACTTCCAGTGCAATGCTGAGAGGGAGTGGACAGAGGGCACATCCTCGCTTTGTTCCTGATCTCAGTGGGAAAGGCCCTAGGTTTTCAACGTTGAGTAGTATGTTAACTGTAGACTTTTTGTAGGCATTATTTATGGAGTTGAGGATGTTCTCTTCTGTTCCTTGTTAGCCTAGAGTTTTTATTATGAAAGGGTATTGGATTTTGTCAAATGCCTTTTCTGTATCTATTGACATGATCATGCAATTTTTCTTTTTGCAACCTGTTGGTGTGAGGGGGTAGATTAATTTCTGAATGTTGAAACAGCCTTAATTTAGAAGTATATTGTTTAGTTTCAAAATATATCGGGATTTTTCAGTTACTTTTCTGTTATTGGTTTTTAGTTTAATTCCACTGTGGTCTGAGAGAAGACATTATAATTATTTCTATTTTAAAATTGTTGCAAAAAAAAACACACTGGGAAATTCTGCCATTTGTGATAGCGTGGATGGACCCTGAGAACATTCAGACAGAGAAACAAATACGGTATGACCTCACTTATATATTGAATCTGTAAAAAACAAAACCTGTAGAAAAAGAGAGCAGATTTTTGGTTACCCGAAGTGGGGAAAGGGGGAGGGGAACTTGGAGGAAGGTGTCAAAAGGCACAAACTCCCAGTTACCAGATAAATGCGTACTATGCACATAATGACAAATGGCGACTGCAGTTACCACCGCGGTATGGTACATGAGTTACTAGGAGAGCAGATCCTGAGTTCTCTTCATAAAACATTTTTCTTTCTCTTTTTGTATCTATATGAGATTATGGATGTTAACTAAATTTTTTATAGTAATTATTTCACAATACATGTGAATCAAATCATTGTACTGTATACCTTAAACCTACACAGTGATTTACATTGATTATATGTCAATAAAACTGGAAAAGTTTGCTATGCTGTGTAACAGAATGTGGTCTATCTTGGTGAGTGTTTCGTGTGAGTTTTAGAAGAATGTGTTCTGCTCTTGGATGGAGTTGTCTATAGATGTTAATTAAATCCAGTTGATTGATGGTGTGGCTGAGCTTAACTAGGTCCTCATTGATTTTCTATCTGCTGGATAGTTTATTTATTTATTTATTTATTTTCAGAGAGAGGGGAAAGGAGGGGGAGAGGGAGAGAGAAACATCTATGTGTGAGAGAAACATAGATTGGTTGCCTCTCTCATACCCCCAGATGGGGAACGGGCCACAACCCAGGCGTATGCCCTGACTGGAATCGAACCAGAGCCCTTTTGGTTTGCAGGCCAGCGCTTAATCCACTGAGCCACATCAGCCAGGGACAGATCTGCCCATTTGTTTTTTTAAGTTTTTACTTATTTATTTTTAGAGAGAGGGAAAGGGACGGGGAAAGGAGGGAGAAAGAGAGGGAGAGAAACATCAATGTGTCATTGCCTTTCACGTGGCCCCCACTGAGGACTTGGCCCACGACCAGGCATGTGCCCTGATTGGGAATCAAACCAGCGACCCTTTGGTTCACAGCCCATGCTCAATCCACTGAGCTACACTGGCCAGGGCCGGATCTGTCCATTTTTGACAGAATTTCAAAGAATTCTCAGGAGAATTTCAAAGTCTCCAAGAGTAATAATTTATTTCTCCATACAATTAGTTCTATCAGGTTTTGCCTTATGTATTTTAACTCTCTGTTGTTTGGTGCATATACATTAAGGATTGTTATGCCTTCTTGGAGAATTAGTCCCTCTATCACTATGTAATGCCCCTCTTTACCCCCCATAACTTTCCTTGCTCTGAAATCTGCTCTGTCTAAAATAAATGCAGGTACTCACTCTTTCTTTTGATTGCTGTTAGCATGTTACACCTTTTCTATCCCTTTATTTTTAGTCTATGTGTATCTTTATACTTAAAATAAGTTTCTTGTAGACAAAATATAGGTGGGTTTTATTTTTTTAATCCATTCTGACAACCTCTGTCTTTTAATAAGTATAGTTAGACAATCGCTGTTTAGAGTGACTATCGATATAATTGGATTAATATCTACCATAGTTGTTATTGTTTTCTACTCATCTTTTTTTCTTTATTCTAATTTTTGTCCTTTACTCTTTTTTACCCATTGCAGTTTTAACTGAACATTTTACATGACTCAATTTTCTCTTCTGTCCTAGTATATCAATTATATTTCTTTTTTTAACTTTATTAAAAAAAATAAAGTGGCTGTCCTAGGGTTTTCAATATACATTTACAATGAATCCAAGTCCACTTTCAAATAACACTGTACCATACCGTTTCATGGGTAGTTCGGTGCCTTATAAATGCAAAATGATCACAATGCCTCCCTCTCCTCTCTTGTAGAGTTCACTTATATAGAAGAGTTCACTTATATCGATATCACTTATATAGAAGTATACATAAATACATTGTTGATATTATTACTTTGAAAAATTGTTATCAGATCAATGAAGACCAGCAATGCTGTCAAGAATAAGAATAATAAGTTTTGATTTTACTTTCACATATTCCTTCTCCAATGCTCTTCCTTTCTTTATGTAAATCTGAGTTTCTGACCTATATAATTTTCCTTCTTTCCTAAGAACTTTTATTTTTTATCATTTTTTGCAATGCAGGCCTACTGGTAACACATTTTGTTTGTCTTAGAAAGTCTTTATTTCTGCCCTGGCTGGTGTAGCTCAGTGGATTGAGCGCGGGCTGGGAACCAAAGGGTCCCGGTTCGATTCCCAGTCAGGGCACATGCCTGGGTTGCGGGCCTGGTCCCCCGTGGGGGCCATGTGGGAGGCAACCATACATTGTAAAAAAAAAAAAAAAAGAAAGTCTTTATTTCTCCTTCATTTTTGAAGGATAATTTTGTAGGCTTCAGAATTCTAAGTTGTTGTTTTTCTAATCCCAACACTTTAAAAATTTCACTCTGATTTAGAAGGAGACTTGACCTGGGGTGGTGAACACACAAAACAATATATAGATGATGCATTATAGAATTGCACCTAAAACCTGTGTAATTTGATTAACCAATGTCACTCCAATAAATTCAATTAAAAATAAATAAAAAATAAAAATTTTACTCTACTTTCTTCTAGGTTGTATGATTTCTGAGAAATCAGGTGTAATTCTTATCTATGCTTCTACATAAGTAAGATATTTTTCTGTCTGGATTCCTTCAAGATTTTTTCCTTTATTTTTGATTTTCTGCAGTTTGAATTACGATATATCTAGGTATAGTGTTTTAGGAATTTATCTTCTTGGTGTTCTGAGCTCCCTGGATCTGTAGTTTGATATCTGACATTAAATCAGGGAGAAATTGTTCATCATTATTGCTTCAAATATGCTCTGTTCCTTTCTCTTTCTTCTCCCTCTTGTATTCCCCTTATGAGTATGAGTAGTTGTCCCTTAGTTCTTGGACATCCTGGATCCTGTTCTTTTTTTCTCTTTGGTTTTCCATTTTGGAAGTCTGTTTTGACGTAGCCTCAAACTCAGAGATTCTTTCCTCAGCTGTGTCCACTCTATTAACGAGCCCATCAAAAACACTCTTCTGTGACAGGGTTTTTGATCCCTATTGTTTCTTCTTGATTCTTCTTTGGATTTTCAAACCTCTGCTTACATTGTCCATCTGTTCTTGCATGTTATCTCCTTTATGCATTGCTGCCCTTCGAAAACTAATCATAGTTGTTTTGAATTCCTAGTTCTGATAAGTACTACATTCCTGTCATGTCTGAGTCTGGTTCTAATGCTTGTTCTGTCTGTTCCAACTGCATTTTTTTTTCTTTTAGTCTTCCTTGTATTTTTTTGTCAAAGGCTGACGTGATGTACTGGTGTTCTGGTAAATGGGCCTTTAATGGTATGGTGGTAGAATGCGGTGGCGGGGGGCGGGGGGAGAAATGTTTTTTTATCTCATGATTAGGTCTCCATCTTGTAGTGAGCCTGTGCCCCAAACTGTGAATTTTACAAGTGCGTCTTGGTTTCCATCACCCCGTTTAGCTCATGGAGGATGGGGAGAGCTAGCTGGAGTCGGGTATTTTCCTTTTCCCACATAGAAGTCTAGAGCTAGTTATTTCTCTCCCCTTGGTCAGTCAGGCCCTGATAAAATATCAATAGTTTATGCTTGGGTATAATAGTTTCTCATTAGGACAACTGTAATAGAATAAACAACAACAACAACAAAAAAACCCAAAACTGGGAAAAAAAAACACCTAATGCTGTGGGATTATTTAAGTAAAACATGATCTGTATGGGCAGTGAAGTACTGCTTGACTTTTGCATGGTGATCAAAAGTATTCTCATGGGAAAGTGTTTAAAATGTTCTGATTTAAAAGCAGGCTACATGAAGGCAAGTATAATATTTTGTGATATATATATGTGTGTGTGTTTCTGTAATATACCAAAATCTTACTAGTAAATATGTGCAGGTGGTTGGATGATAATTATTTTTTTAATTAAAAAAAATTTTTCTCTTGAGGACAGACTTAAGGTGAAGAACAGAATACCCTGGAGTATTTCAAAATGTTACTTTTCCCCTCCATCTGCAGGAAGCACAGTGGGGGTGGGAGTGCCTCTGATCTTCATTCGGGATCTGCACTGTGAGAACCTGGTGGAGCTCTCACAGGCAAAACTCACAAACGCGCGTGTGCATGGGGGCGGGGCTCCCCTGTGATGGCGGGCCCTTCCTGTTGGACCTGTTGGCCCTGAGCCTTCAGCAATTTGTCAATGGCAGTTTAAGTTTTCCTGCCCTGCCATTAGCTCCCAAGAAGCTCTCTGCTCTCTATTCATAGGTATTTTGTATTCCAGGAAGTTAGAATTCTCCATATCTACCTGCCTGTCTCTCCAACCTTAGGTGCAGAAGTTTGCCCTGAGAGAGACTTGATTTTTCTGTTTGTTCAGCTTTTTACTTGTTATTAGAACGAAGTGACAACTTCCAGGCTCTTTACATGCTTGACAAAAACTGAGGAGTCCCAATTATGCTTTTAAAGCATTTGCCTTACCCTTCTTTTATGTCTGCACTGTGGAATTATGTACTCTGGGAGGCATCCCCCCGAATACCACATTGTTCATTGTGTTTACTTTATAGAGAGCTGCATAAACAGTGATTACAGGCTAACAGACTGTTAATGTTGGAAGTGATCTTACTGTAGAAACCATCCAGTCCAACTCTTGTGTTTTTAGGTGAAAAAAATAAATGTGGTCTAGGAAAATTAAGTTCCCTGATCAAGGTCATTCAGCTAGTGAACGCAGAGCCAACTGTCTTGGTAGGTCTTATGCTTTTTAACTACATTCCACATCTCTCAATTTCAAGTTGCTTTATTCACCAGTCTTTCTACTTAGATTGAGTGTTTACACAGTCCACTGTTTTATGTAAAAGTCTGACTTAATCTCAGAGAAATGTCTGATGAAAAACGGTTTGTTATTGCAGACTCTGCTGTTTGATTACTGAATGGTCTCTCCCCACCTCCACCCGGTG
The DNA here is from genome assembly GCA_004026765.1 of Micronycteris hirsuta. NCBI lineage: Eukaryota > Metazoa > Chordata > Mammalia > Chiroptera > Phyllostomidae > Micronycteris > Micronycteris hirsuta. The sequence goes on along the minus strand of PVJI01004595.1, from coordinate 3,457 downwards.
TTGCGGGAGCACCCACTCTCTCTCCTTCTGTCTCGGACGGCGGTGACCCCGTCCTCAAGGCAGATAGTGTTCCGTCTAAGCCCAGCCTGGAAGTCCTATTTGCTTTCCAATGCGTAGCTTAGGAATGAACATGTGACCCAATGTAGGGCATTGGGACACAGGGGAAAAGGTTTCTGGAAAAGATCTCCTTATTCCTGGAGGTAAGAACAAGAAAGGATGGTTGCCACTTCTGAATGTGAGGCCTGGAGCTTCTGCTGCCCTTTTGGGTGCATAAGGAGAGCAGCCAGAGGGCCCAAGTGACCCACTAAAGAAGGTGGGACAGGGAGACAGAGGGAACCCAGCTCCCTGAGGACACTGTGAAGCTGCCAGACTCGCTGCTATGTTAGATACTAAATCGCCTTATTGTTTAAACCAGTTTACCTTGAGGTTTTATGTAGTTTGCAGCCAAAGTTAGCCTAATGAAATAGTTATCAAATGTTTATTTTCTTACGTCCAAATTTATCTTAAACATATATTTTTCTTAAATTTGCTATAAACCTAATGCCTAAATATAGTGTCTGGTCCACAGCAGAGCTATTTTCAGAGGACTCTAAACACTGTCTAATTTTTATGCCTGCAAATCATGATCACGGTTCTCTGTTCTTCCAGGGCCAGATGGTCCAAACCGATGACCCACTGCCCCCAAATCAACCTGCCACTCTTGGATTGCACAGGAGAATATTTTAAAGTCCGGATTATCTGACTAATCCAGACACATTCCTACCTGTGTTCTCCTGCTTTACAAATTTATATGACTTGATAGGCTCTGGAGATGTCTGTATTTTAGATCCTCATAAACTGCTTTTCTCAGAGGTGCTTTTTTTTTTTTTTAAATCTCCAGTCCCAACACCCTTTACTCCCACAAGTGACGTAAATGAAGGTTGCTTAGAGGTTCTGCATATTGAGACACCAGGGCCTGCATAAGCCAGGTGCGCTCAGCCCAACTGCACGTGAGAATCAGGGGAGGGAGGTTCGGTCCCGATGCCTCACCCTAGATGAAGTCAATCAGAACCCCTGGGAGTGAGAAGGCATAAGTGCTCTTTTAAATTTAAGGTTTTTAAAAAATGTTAAAATAACATGATGCTTGCAAAAAAGTTGCAAAAGTACTATAAAGATTTCCTGTATGCCATCAATTCAGATTTTCTATAGTACTTTTATGTTCTCTTCTTCTCCTTCTCTCTCTTCTGTCTTTATCTCTCTAAATGATACACTTCTCTCTCTATATGCATATTTTTCTGAAACATTTGAAAGTAATTTGAGGACATGACTCTCCTCTACTTCAGAACATATTACTGTGTATTTCAGTGTGGATTCCCTAAAAACAAGAACATCTGCTTACATGATGATAGTACTATCATCAAAATCAAGACTTCTACAGTGATACAATTATACTATATAATCCACAAACCTTTTTCAGATTTGTCCAGATGTCCCACCGATGTCATTTTTCTGGTTCAGTTTCTAGTCTAAGATCCAGTTCGAGTTCACCATTACGTTTAGTTATCATGTCTCTTTAGTCTTCTTTAATATGGAACTGTTCCTCACATGTCTTATGGCCTAAAGACTTTTCAATAGCAAATTAGTTACTTTTTTATTAAAATTTTTTTCAGTTACAGTTTACATTCTTCCAAGGAAATGCAAACATCCAGATTTCAAATCTCCCAATCAGTGCTAAAACATTCTATTACAAAGTGTAGAGAGATATATTGTAGTAATTGGATTACAGCTACATGACAGTAATGGATACTTTTCCATGTGAGTTAAGTGGCAAACACCGGCCAGCAGTCTTTTATTCAACATGTGTATCAGTTAAGGGTGCTTTTGGCTGTAGCCAGTGATGTTCTGGAAAATGTTTAACCACTGGGTTTTCAGTGGAGGAAAAGCCCCCAGCTCACAGCATTTGCTGATTTCCAAGTTGTACATGGTCCCATCACGGCTCATTTCGAGCTAACAGCGTGATGTTACCGAATACGGATTTGGGAAGAGATGTGCCCTGTCAGCTGTGGTGAGCCCAGGGCTCTAGCACATTCTGTCAGTCACGGTAAGTAGCACATCAAACTGGCTTACACTGTCGGGGGGAGATACCGGTCTACATTACGGGAAATCTGGAAGTAGGGTGAGAGTTAGGGCTTTCTTATCTATTGGTTCACAGAACTCATAAAGGATCCAAGTTCTTCCTGGCTCTCCGTGCTGCCAACAACGACACTGATTTGAATGTGAGGCTCTTAACTTTAGTAGAGTCAACGCACTCTGCATCTTCTCTCTGTCTGAGCTTTGAAACTTTAATTGACATCAAAGACCTTCTAAGTGAAGGGTCCTTTAGAATCTAACTTCTCTCTCTTCCTCTCTTAGTCTCAATATAATTTTCAAGTACGAAAAATTGTACCAGACAATGTGTAAAGTCCTATCAGCCTCAAAGGAGTTATGACCTGCTCCCACAACTTGCGCTCTTTCCCGTAATGATCTCATCTACTCACATGGCTTCAATTATTGTCTCTGTGTATCTAATTTCCTTCTAAAATCTCTTTAGAACTCCAGTACCGACATTTCCAAATGTCCAGTCAACATGTCTTTACGTAGATGTCCCTCTGACTTCAAACTCAACCTATTACAAGTAAATCACTCTTCCCTTGTCTGTTACAAAAAAATAAACAAAACAATGCAAAAGTTTTCCTAAAAGTATCTGTCACTGTTAAGGGCACCGCTCCTCTGCAAGGTTTACAAGCTGACTCCACTTTTGATGCTCGAGGATGGTGCCCAGATGAAAATCTGACTTCGGAAACCAGAGGGCCGGGACGTTAGCTTACTGAGATAGGAAAGAGGAGAGGACAAGATGGTTTGTGATGGCAGCGGCGGTGACAAGGGAGTAGAGTGCCCACGATGAGTTCAGTTTGGGCACATAATAAATTTGAACTCTGATTGTGATGTCCAAACCAGGGTGCCAGGGAGACAGTTATGCTTGCTGGTCTGGCACTCAACTCAGGAGAGAGATCCAGGCTGGAGGGAAAGAAGGACTTGGTGACACTGGCATGGTGGGGCCGCCCAGGTAGCGCCAGCAGAACAGGAAGAGGAGAGCAGTTAGGCTAGAGCCCTGAGCATGACATTGAAGGGAAGGGAAGGGCGGGAAAGTCCTGAAAACTCAACTGAAAAGAAGCAGAGAGGTCAGAAGAAAGCCAGGAAAATGACGTGGCACTGAAGTTAAGAGGAGGGATTATTCAAGGAAAAGTTGTGGTCTGCAGAGTCAAATCCGGCTGGAATCTGATGTGTGCAGTAAAAAGCCTGTGAAGTGTTCTCTGAATTAACTATGAAGAACTTACGGGCAAACTTCCAAACAGCATTTCCCTGGTGAGCTGGGTGCAGTGGCCAGAATGTGTGGTGAGTGGGCAGTGAGGACGTGGCTGACTGTTTAACAAATGAC